>PVHY01000503.1:0-225178 GCA_004024945.1 Uropsilus gracilis | reverse complement strand
TCCCTCCCTCCCTTCCTTTTCCTTCCTTTCTCTTTTGAGAGTGAATTTTTCCCCGTTGCATTGTTTAAACTGAGGTGACACTAGTTGATAACACTGTGGGATATCAGTTTCAGGTGTACAGTTTTTCACCTCTATAGCTGTATATATCATACCATGCCTACCACCAAATATCAAGCCACCACCTTACCATCAACCAGTCAACCACTCTACCTGCCCAGCTGCCCTCTCTCCCCTCTGGTCATCACCATGCCGTCATCAGAGTCCTAAGTGTTTTTTTTTGGTCTTGTTTGTTCATTTGCCTTTCTTCTTTCTATTTCACAAACCAGTAAAATCAGGGAAAACTTAACACGAACACTGATTAATGAGATGACAGTCTATAAAAGGCAGGATCAACTGTGGGATAACATCCCCACAGCTATTGACCAGGCACATGCCACATGGGGGAGTCTTACACCCAGCACAGAGGGTAGAGCTGGAGATCTGGAGAGAGCTGCAGAGCTGAGAGGATTGGAAAGTCACACGTGAAAGAATAAGGTTGGATTACTCACTAACACCGTACACAAAAATAAATTCCAAATGGATTAAAGATTTAGTTATAAGATCTGCAACAATAAAACAGACAGAAGAACATGGGGAAAAATCACAAATCCTGACTTCGAAGAGTCTATCCTACTTCTACTGGAAAATTGTACCATGGCATCTTTTGGAGCTGATATATTGAATGGAACTATGAAAATAAATAAATAAATGAATAATAAATAAATAGAACATAAACAATAAGACAATAACACCTTAAAATGGGGAGAGGAAGGAAGGGAAGGAAGAAAAAAAGTATAGGAGGGTAGTAGACGGGGGGGAGGGAGGGAGGGAACCAGTGATGCCATAAGATGATTATCAGAAGATCATGTAATAGTCTTAATGCCTCAAAATTAGTCAAACTGCATCAAGAGTCTTGTATCCCATTCTGGCCCTCGTCTTCACATTCAGAGGGTTTATGAGGGTGGTGAAGATTCTGGAAACTCTAACACAGAGAGCCTGCTCACACATCACTGGACTCCTTAGCACAGGGGTGTGCAGGATTTCTCACAGAAGACACACTGTTTGAAAAAGGGGTGCTCTTTGTACTGTGCTGTCTTGACCCTCAAATTTAGTGAAGAGGAGGCAATGTGTTTTTGTCAGCACAAGGAAGGTGACTTCTTTGATCACTGGCTTAAGCTGGGGTTTGCCAGGTTTTTTCTGAAAGTATTAAGTTTCCCTTCTTAACTGACAGGTTTTATTTTGAGATCATGCAACTATTGTTTTTCCTCTTTAAAACTTGCTCAGTTACATTAATTTTCTTCATAAATGACATTTTTAATATAAGCTGAATCAGATCATTTTGAAGAACATCATGTAAGTGGAAAGAATTTACTGTCCTGTCTTCTTCCATTGTCTGTCTGTCTGGAGTTGTTTTTCCCCTGCTTCTTCCCACTCTCCTTGCTCCGCAGCTCATGTGACTCCCATCAGCCCCTCTCACGCACTGAATGAAGCTGGCCAGATGAGAAGGTCCCTGGTAGGGCTAAGCCCAAGTCGCTTGGGAAGGGACTCTAATTGTACAGCTGGGTCAGTGACCAGGCCCGGAATCATGAGTTTGAACCCAAAGATACAAGACCAAATTGCCAACAACACACATTGTCAGGAAACTCACCTCAATATTGTAAGAATGCACTTTTAGTCCTTAGAAATCTTTGTGAACAGCTTCCTAGCAAGCACACAACCCACAGAACAAACCCCAGCACAGTCAAGATGAGATCGTGAGCTCTTGACTTCTTAAGCAGTGCGTTTCTCTCCAATACCTCCAGTCACATTAAGGACTGAATCTAGACAAATTGACTTCCTGCTCTGATCAACCTCAAGCTAAAATGGTACCTTCTCCCCACTCATGGATATGACATGAAATTACTTGTGGATGCAGAGGGGGCAGCAAATTTTAGTCCCTAATAATTCCCTGCACTTAAAGCTCTCTTTTGGGGAGCCATGGCAGCTGATTTACCCATCCAGCTGTGTGACCCTATCTCCCAAAAGTGTTATCCCAACTCCATTAATAGGCTTAGCATTACAATGCAACAGCTTTTCAGAAATGATTGGAAAATCTTGTCTGAAAGAAGAGATGTCTGGATCAGATTCTTCGAGGAAGGAGAGCAAAGCTTACGTTCTGGGTCCAGTGTGAAGTGAGGGGAGGGTGGGTCCACATTGGGAAGAAGCATGTTTAGCAGCATTTCCTAGATTCCTTGTTCATATTTTCCTCCTGATGTCAGGAACAGAGCCTCCATTTCTTCTCTGGCAGCTTGATCATGGCACTAAGAGATCCAAGATAAATGGGACAGCTGGACATTTCTGGACACAACTGCAGTGGCTGGTCAAATGGGGACATCTGGCTCACTTCCCCAGAGGCTCAGCCATAGCAGGCAGGCTGATAAAGGTAATCCCATATGCTGTTGCCAGATCAAGGCTCCCAGGAGCCCAGCACAGGACTGGAGAGCTGGGATTTCTTCTCCATGAGAGGAGGGAGAGAAGAGGGGAGATACAGCTGTGAACCTGCATCTTTCTTGCCTGCAGTTCTGGGGGACCATAGGAGACAACCTTCCAGGAATTTTGAGGGGTTTCCTGGAAGGGTTTGGAAGACTTCATATATTCATAATTTGGGGACACACCCATGGCCCCAACTGGAAATGTAAAAATGTACAGCTGTAAGAATTTCTTAGCCAGCAGAGCAGTGGTGTGGTAGGCGCTTGGTCCCCATGCTGGGACCCTTAGTCAGAGCTGGAAGACTTGTTTCGTGTTGTCCGAGCTCACAGTCTCAGGTAAAGGAGGCTCTCTTCTGAAACTTAATTTGTTCACCTATGAAATGAGGACAGCAACACCTGCTCCCCAGGATCATTGTGAATATTGTATGAGATCAAGGATGGGGAGAAGGTTGCTAGAAAAATGTGTCCTTTTGGTGATGAGTGAAGCTATTTTAAACATACTTTGGGATGCTCACAAAAGTGTCTGTTCTCCATAGCACAAAAGTGTCTGTTCTCCATAGCGACAGATGATGCTGAGAACAGAAATCCGCAGAAAAGTGAGACATCTCCACTTTAGCCTCCAGTCTCAAACTATTGAAAATCATTTAGCCCTGACTTCTATGAAAAGAATAACAGGCAGATGGACATGCTGGCGAACTAGGCCATCATTTACACGCAGTACAGAGGGAATGGAGTGAATAATAAACTAAGTTGCAGAGGGAGAATGTGAGATTGGTGGCTCAAAGATTAGACTGGACTGAAGTTCAGGTTTGGGACCCAAGAGAACCCATGTCACAGTCTGGAGCTGGGCCAGCTGCCAAGTCTCATAAATAAGTTGTTGCTGTCTCCAGCACATGCTGCAGTTGTCCAGGCTGCGACAGTTCCAAGCGTCTCACAACGAAGCCAGGAACTCCTCAGGGAATTACCTTGGTTTCTCAGTCTCCTTTGTGGCCTTAGTCACCTCCAGACACAGGGGTGCACGAACTTTGACTGAGCAAATGGCCCAGTACATTGTCTAAGAAGTGAAACTTAACCTCCTTAGGTTTATCCAGGGGTAGGGGAGGAAGCTGGAAGGCTGGGAGGAGATTCTTTGACCTTGTTGACCCATCTGTAGAAATGGTGATGACCGTGGTACTGGGAGCATGGGAGGGTCCCGTCACAAGAGCCCTTTTGATGAGCGAGAACATGACATGAGGAATGACTCTTATTTTACTTTCTCTACTAAGGGCATATTTGTCAGCAGGACCATGAGTCAGAAGGAAAAGGGTCTTTTCTAACCTAAAAATAAAGTCATGGGGACACACAATCAGGGGATGGTTTATAACTTGACCTTTTCTATTTCTGAATGTGTGGCTGTGTGTGTGGTGTTGCGGGGGTGGAGGAAGTGGGGTGAGCATGAGGGAGAGCTGAGAGCCATCGGTATGGATGCTAAGAAGTTGTTTGGCTGACCGAGCTCTTGGTGGCAGCATCGGTTAGTGGCAACAGCGCACGCTAAGCCAGAGCACAGTGCCAGAGCGCGTGGTGTGTTGTCACTCAGTGTCCTCTAGCATACCTGCTCTGACACCACCTGGGTGCCTTGGGAAGAGTTCTGGCTTCTCCTCTGGTAGACACAGCACATGTGTGCACCCCAATCCCATTCCAGGGGTGCTGGCTACTGTTGATGTCTCAAGCTGATTTGGGTTCACTGGGAACACTCCCTGTTTTGAAGATGTCTGCCTGAACCCAGACAATGCTTGGAGAGGGAGGCAGAGCACAGGACACCCCATCATACAAAGGTAGTGTCAGTGCCACTTGTGGCTACAGCAAATTGGAGAGCAAGCCAGAACCGCAAAGTCACTCTGAGATGAATCCTGTCCCCGAGGGTGCTGCTTAATCCCTTCTAATCCACAGTCCCTAAACCTGGTGCTGGAAATTCAGCCCCCAGACATAAAGTAGTTCAAAATCATAATGGTACAACCTTGCCACTAGGTGAGGAAAACCCAATAGGTCCTGTCCTCTTCACCTTTCTCTCTGTCTCCCCCAGCTCATCTGAAGGCAAGCCTCATCTGCATCTAGAACCCCAGGAGATGAGGCTGTCAGCTTTGGGAAGGTGGCCCTGAGCACGGAAAGGGAAGGGCAAAAGGGACATCCAGTACATTTTTCCCACTCTCTGTTCCCTCCTCCTCTGGCTTGGCTCTGGCTCTTCCTGCTTCTCCTGTCTCTCCCACTTGACTGAGGCAAATTTCACACATCTTGGAAAGGTCAGCCCCTACCTGCCCCTCTCCGTTTGCTACCAACATTTCCCCAAAACTCACTCCCCCCAACTCTGCTCTCACCTCCTCCTAACTTTGCACACTTGCACTTCTTGATAGGCTGGTCTGGGGTCTGCCATAGTTGTGTGCTTAGGTTTTGTAACACAACTAAATTGGGGCACAAGTAAGCAGCGGGCTCCATCCAGTGCCAGGAAAATTTGCATAAAGGTACAGCTTTCTCATCAGAAAGATGCAGGAAATCAGCTCCCTCCCCCCTCCATTCTTATGGGATAATTATGAGGAGATGAGTAGAACTATGTAAAGGTCTCAAAATGATCTCACACATAGTTACAATATAAAAGTACTGCAACATAAAGTTGCTGTCAGGTGTTCAGATTCAAGACTGTCCTCAATTATCAGCCTTTATTGCTCATGAGCATAAACGGTCCAAAAATAAAGGTTAAAAAATACTGCGATCTGAGCCTACTCCTGTGTGAAGGCACTGAGTGATCTGCTTGGATGTCGCTCGTGGCTCCATTTACCTCTCACCTGCCCCGGGAGGGGTGTGAACCCTTCCTGGCCCAGGATCCTGGGAAACAGCTGGCAAGTCAGAACGGGCACTCTCAGGGGCTGGAAGCCATGTGTCCACCACCTTCCTGGGCCCCTCCAGCCTCACACCCCATAAATCTGAATTTGATGAGGATGGGCAATGACTGGAGATGCTCCTTGGTGATGGTGCCAAGAGCCCTGCCTGGGAGGGTCTGTCAGCGCCTGTGATGAAGTAATCGGCTGGGGACAGCTGCATCTGTCTTGATGAACAGATGAACTCAGTCACAGCCTCCTCAGTCACAGGCCAGCGAGTCAGGCAACAGGAGAGGCCAGCTCATCTCCGCCCTCCAGTCCTGTTGGGGAACTGACCCTTAGAGGTGAGACTGCCACTTGCCTGGCCTTATAACTCATGTGCACCAAATCCCAGCTGAGGATCCCACCAAATCCCACCAAATCCCATCCTCCCAGTTCCATTTCAGCTGACATTTGTGACTCTCCCAGGGTCTCTTAGAAGGATCCAGTGCTGAGGGTCAAACACCCTCAGGGGGTGGCTGCCTGTCTTGCACAAACCTTTAGGGGAAGTTTTGCCAAGCTCCAGGCTGCACCTGGTCATGCTGATCCCCACAAGGGGGAGATGGTGGATCACTAAGATGTGCAAGGCTCCTGCTCTCCACTCTACTTTTATCCTGGTGTGTCCACCAGATTGCTTTGGAAGATAACATCAGGGGACAGACTAGCCCAGGATAGGTGTTCTTTACTTCCCTTTTCTCCCTCCACTCCAATTTCTCTTCGGCCTGCTCCAGCTCTTTCTGACCTCCTCCTCGTCTGTCTCCCTCCCTTCCTAACTTGAACATTTTAATCAATATGGCGCCTCTCCAGGGTCTCCACGCTGTCACTGCAATTTGCTGTGGTTCAATGGGTGAATTTTCTTTTTCCTTCAAGTGGGAAACAGAATTATTTCCATGATAGGAGCTGACTGGTCCAGAGAGGCCTCCACACAAAGAGCTCTATGAAGAAAGGAGACAGCTGGCTGAAAAGAGAGAAGGGATTTGGGGAATTGAAATTCCTTTATGATATTGGACTTTAACGTGGAAAATTCATTGCTCTGCATTGCTCAGATGCCTCTGAATTAGAGCAGAAGGGGTATCAGTTAATTTGTTAACTCTGGGTAGGAATTCATAGTCCAAGGCTAGACAGGATGTTTTCCTGACTGCAATGACGTCATTTGTGCTGGACCATAGCCCACAATGTCATCTCTTCTTTTGTAGTCTGCACGGACCCTGTCCTTTCTTCAGTCAGTTATCTTCTCCACCTTCTTGGAGATGGCATCAAACAGTGGGAAGGAGTGTCTCTGTTTAGTTTTACCAGTAACTCAGATATCAGGATGGGGGTAAAGAAGTGTGTTGCTATTCTGAAGACTGAAAGACTGCACTCCTGTTCATCTCTCTGACTCACCTGTTGGTGGTCCAGACACATCCTTTCTTCTGTTCTCAGCTGTGAGGTGGGAGATAAGGTGTTCATCTCTTTCCTGTAGAGCTACTAGAAAGTTCTGAGCACAGTGTGATGGTCAACTTTGCTTGAGGAGTTACTGATGCATAGTTGTGGAAGATGCGGTTGTGGATGCCGGGGTAGAGACCTGTCACAGTAGGTCTTCAAGGATGCTGCTGGTGTCTGCCCCTCTGCAAATGACCCTATACTAGCAGATGAGGGTAAAGCTTTTTAGGTTTGAGATTGACTCATATCCAAGTTCAAATATCTGTGCTAGTGAAGATATTGAGTTCACTCACAAAATCACCTCAACAGAGGCAGTGCTAGGTTCCAGAAGGCATTTTGGAATTTTGTGTCTATAGCTTTTTTCCCCCCTCACTTAGTGCAGCAGCACCTGAGCATCAACTTCTTAGCATACAGATGTTAACACATCTGTCTCTTTCATATTCAGTAATATGGTGGAGTCTTATTGTGTTTGTATATGATGAGTTTAGGAAGATATAAGCAGACAAGCTTATTTGCTAAAAACAAATGTCAAATCATTGCACACATACAGTAGGATGGTTGCCTCCAAATGAAAGATAGAAGGGAGAAAGGAAGGAAAGAAAAATAAAGGATGGTGAGTGGAGGAGAAAAAAAGAAAATAGTGATAGCAAGTATAGTGAAGATGTGGGGAAACTGCAACTCTTGCATGATATTAGTAAGGATATAAAATAGTGTGACTGCCATGGAAGACAGCTTGGCAGTTTCTAAGAAGATACTCCATTTTGGGGTATATAGCTAAAACAATTGAAAGAAGAGTTTTGAAAGGACATTTGCACCTCTAGCTTCCATCAAAAGATGGAAACAACCCAAATGCCCACCCACTGATGACTAGACAAGCAAAATATGGAATAGAGAATGGAATATTATGTGTAGTTCAGAATGGAATATTATTCAGTCTTAAAAAGGATGTACATTCTGTCTCTTTGCTACAACATGGATGAACCTTGAGCATGTTAATAAGCTGGTCAGAAAAGACATTATGTCATGATTCTATTTACATGAGTCCCTTGATAGCATCAAATCCACCCAGACATAAAGTAGTATGGTGGCGCTAAGGACTGTGAAGGGACACTGGGGAGTCATTGTTTAGTGCATGATGAACAGATATCTGGAGAATGACCACACATAATGTGACCTGAATGTACTTAACACTGGTCAACTATGAAATGGTTAAGAGGAAAACAAAACATTAGTTTAAATCTTAAACAAAAAGCAGGCGTTGGGTGTGATGGAGAGAAGAATCAGAGACTCCTCTGTGAAGTGTGAAGACACATTCCCGGGAGGACAAGGCAGAAAGGGCAGGAGGGTCCTGAGTGTTGAGCACACTTGGCTGGGTCCTGTCAGGTAGGTGGGCAGGAGGGGAAGATGCTCTAAACTTCACTGGTTTCCCTACGTGGACTGTGACAGAACTAAGACAGTCACTTTCTTGGGTTGTGAACATGCTGCTCTAGAGACAGAAGTATGCAAAAGAGGACAGGTGGAGTTGATAGCCCTGTGGTAGAGCTCCCTGGCTCTTAGGTTACTGACAGCTCTTTCAAGAACAAGGATCTTAGTTTTCTCACTCAAATCAATAGAGGATGAGCATTGAGCTCAGTGTCTCTTTAGACATCTTTTAGCACTTTCACTGTTTGACCAAGGCACTTTGATGCCAGTTCAGCACTCAGCTCACACGCACACTTGTCCTAAAGAGCTTCACACTTTCAAATCCCGACACACCTTAGCCTGAATTTCCCAGAGAGCAGCATCTCCATCAGAAGTAACTCAGTGACTATACTTATCTGGGAAGCATGGGAAGGAAGCGTTCTCTGTGCACGTTCCTGCTGTGAAACCCCCTTGACTGTGATTTGATTTCCTTTCTCCCACCCTTCCACCCTAATTTTGAGATATTTTCAAAGTCTTATTCTAATAATTTGGTTCTAGAAAATTTTAATTTTTTACCCCTCAGATGTTTGGAGAGTTCTCTCTTCCCCCCAGTGGACCAGCTAGACAGTTGTACTTTCTTACCCTTCAACAGTTGCCCAGGATAATGACCTCTCTGTTGTCATTTCCTAAGCAACCCCAGCAAGTGGGTGCCTCTGAAGGTAATGGGAACCACAAACATCTCTCAGGCATTGTCTCTAATTTACACTGTACTCAGTCCTTCACTGAGTCACTCACATGTGTGCTGAGTGTCTTCCAGAAGGGGCTGAACTGGGAATCATGCTCTGGTGAATCAAAATCCTTTAAAAATGCATGCACAGTCAGTGTGTTTGCGCTGAACATGCCTAGGAGTCTTGGGCGTGCCTCACTGCCCGAACCCTGACAAATGGTTCTTGGCTTATCAGTTTGGCCTGAAAATCAAGACACACTGTGTAGCTGTATCTCTTTTATTCATTACTTACTATATACCAGAAATTACTCCAAAGCTTTTAATAAATTCATGGTATTATTTTTAGAGAGTACAAGAAGATAGCTCTTTGTAATCTCTGTTTATAGATGGGGAAATCAAAGATCAGAGAAATTAAATAACTTTCCTAAATCCCTACAGGGAGCAGTGGCAGAATCAAGATCTAACCCCACCCCGCCTCCCCCTGTATATGGCATCCTTGGTGTGTAGCCTTGTACATCAATCTTGGGAGGGGATCAGATTATGACAGCACCTGTGATATTTCCTGGGGTTCCTGGACTAGGTGTCTGAGCCTTTGGAGACCTTTGGGGGTTTCCTTCAGCTCTCTGGGGCAAGCCTTCAGGCAGAAATTCAGGCTTCATTTAGAAATGAATACCATCATCAGGCCTTTGCGAGGTGTGTGTGTGTGTTCCCTTCTAAGGGCCAGTTCAGTTTATTAGCCCTCTGCTTCCCCTCTAGTTGGAGAGTATCACAGAGGCAGGAAAGCCCTGGGCCTCTGTACCAGGATGGCTGGGACTCACTGTTCTGAGAGAAGAAGATGCTCTCACCCTAGAGGATGAACTTCAGCAGATGTTGTTTCTTTGTTGCAATTATCTTCTTAGTATGGAAAACTATCTCGAGCTAATTTTGTGTCCCTACCACCTCCTTGCCCCAACTGTGGTCTCTAAAAGGTAGTGCAAGGATTCAGTGACCAACAGCCTCATTCAGAAAGAAAAAACAGCAATCCAGTGGTTTTTTTGGACCATATTAAACCGCATTAGCACCTGCTCCATTGATTGTTAGGTCTCTCTAGGGTCTTGACTCCAGCTTCCAACTGGACTGTCTTCATCTGCAATCTACAGCTGGAGTAGATTTCTTGCAGGGCTGTGATCTGCTAGAAGAGAAGATTCAAATCCCAGGCAGAGGTCTCTTGGAAACTACTGCACAGACTGCACAGTTCCCTCTGCAGGCAAGTGGAGGGCTTCCCAAACAGCAGGCTCTTGGCAGTAACAAGAGTCTGGGCCTTCAGAGGAGTGGCTAATTCCTCTGAAGGAATGCTAATAGCACCCCAGAACTGTGGCCCAATTATCTTGAGACCCAGCCTGAAAGAGCTCTCCAGAGACATCTCCTTCCGTATTCAACTCCAACCTACCTTAGAGGTTTGCTAATTCTTGTTCCCCTTGATCTTCTAGGAATCTTCTAAAACTATCTCTGTTGACATTCACGTTACCGCCAAATCATTAGCCATCATGGGGTTTTAAAGCCTGCACTGCCAAGTGACCCATCAGAGATGGGTTTGGAAAACTTTCAAAGAAAACAAAACCTCACTCCTCTCCCACTCACTCCCTCCACTTCACTCCCTCCACTCACCCTTGGCCTATTTGGTAGGGCTATCCCACTTGGGGCTAAACATTGCAAAGCAGTGAACCCAAAAGTAAATAGAGACCTCATTCAATTAGTTTCTTTATTGAAAGAACAATTTATAAATTATTCTTTAGCAAGCCAGAATATTAGGAAACCAGCCTTCTTCACCTGTCTGCTCAACATTCTTAGTTCAGACTCTTCACTTTATGCATCTTCCACCCAGGCCACTGTCAGTGCTAGCTCCTGTGAGCCCCCAGCCAGCCCTGTGGCTATCCAGAGGTGGTATACCTATCTTAGTGAGTCCCTAAGGCTGCCTTCATGTCCTGATTTTCCTCACAGCGCCAGCAATACTTGTGTCTAGCAGGTACTTGAAAACAGATGCTTAGTAAAATGAATGGGAAATTATATTGAGTTTTCACTCAAAACAAAGCAATGCATATTTTCTATGAAGGACACTTCTCACACAATGTGCTCCCTTTCCACGTCAGCATTGTTGTTAGAGGGCAGACTGAGGGGTGTCCTGGGACCACCAAACTTATGTGCTCTAAAGGTTTTTGATTATCGTTATCAAAGACAAAACATACTTAGTGTAAAGGAACTTTACTAGGACTAGTGTCCTAGAGAGAAGAAGAAAGGATAGGGGTTACCAATAAAACAACAAAAGTTGCCCAAAGTAGGGTCACTGTGCCTGCAAGTATGCCACAAGTCTAAGGCACTTTCTAGAGGGAACCCATGGGAAAAGGGCCGAGGAGGCCAGGCAAGTCTGAGAGGAAAGGAGCAAAATTCAAGTACAGGTCAAAACAAAAGCCACCATTGTCAACCTCCCTGTGTCTCTTTCAAGTGTCTCTGTATATCTCTTCTCCAAGGGTCTCTTTCAATTTCCTCAAGTCCCTGCTGCAATCCTAAGCTGAAAAGCCCTCCACTTCTCCCTCTTCCGTATCTCCTCCTGCATGTCCTAGTCTCTCCCTCTGCATGGCTCCCCAAATTTTCTTGTGAGCCCACCTGCCTTGTGAGTTCCATAGTTTCATCTGGCCATTCAACTCCAGCCTTCATGAGGTGGGGCAAGGAACAAGATAACTCCCCCTTTTTTGGTGATGTTTTTTACTTTATGAGCATAGATGCTCAGTATGGTGATCCTCTTTCAAGCTCACTCACAGTCCAAGAGTCCATGGATCTGTAGCCCAAGGAATAATAATGGGCAGAGAAGAGCTTTAGGGATTTAGTTCAATCCTCCCACTCTGACACATTGAAGACCAAGCTCTGGTGGGGGTAGGGGTGGGGAATAAGAGCGCTCAGCTCTCCCAGCTGGTTAGTGGAAGGACCAGTGGACCATAACCTTCTCTCCTGACCCCTAATCAAATGTTGTATTTGCTACACAATATTAGCTCCTGCTCACAGAACAATTTTCAATGTGAGTTAGGAGGCAAAAATTTTTCTGGTTTTTAGCAATATTATCCACCTCAGAATATCTTATTTCCTCCATTTTCCAATATTTTATTTATATTATTTAAACAATTTTAAAATGACAGATGTGAATAATAAAGCTGAGAAATAACCCCAGCACTGAGCACACATATTTAGATGTAGCCCATGACCAACCAGGCCTCCCAAGCTTAATGGCCAGTCAAGTAAAAGCCTGCTGGCACCCAGAGGGTATGATCCTTCTCCATTATAATAGGATTATAAAGTACTTAACTTCTAGCCACTATTGGAACCAGATTTGCTTTCTCACCACAGAATCCCTTTCAGGAATAGCTGAGGGCCAAGGGGGTCTTATCATTTATCACTGTTTCAAAGGCTTTGACTTTGATCTGGGGATAATTTGGTATGTTTGAAAGAGGAATAAGCCTTTTGTCTAATCTGGGGAACAAAGTACAGAATCCAGCATCGGAAGTCCTGGGTTTATTTTCCTTAGACAAACCCATGAATTCATCATCACTTCAGGGAGAAACAGAGTAGCTATTCCCAGCTGTCAAGAAACTCATTTTCAAAAAAAAGACAAGGCTGTGAGGTTAAAGGAGTGCTGGTGGCCCAGACCCCAGCAGACTGGGGAGCAGGCATTCCCCACTGACAACCATTGCAGGAGTGTTAGAACTCCCTCTCTGGGGTCCCCGAACCCTGAACTGTGGCCTTCTCTGGGCCTCCAACCTGAATGGACTCTTGAGGTCCAACGAAGACTTTATCGCAAAGAAAGAGAATATACAATGTTGGAGCTGGTTAGGACATTGGACTGCCCTAAGGAGAAAGTTTTGAGAAACCTACATTTTATTTGTTTGTTTGTTTGTTTGTTTGTTTGTTTTTGAGACTAGGTCTTGCTATTTTTGCCTGTGGAACTGCAGGCTCACATTACCTGGGGTACCACAGACTCAAGCAATCCCCAACCTTAACTTCCCAGCTAGCTGAGATTACAGGCACAGGCCACCACACCCAGTTATATTTTTTTGGAACTAGGTCTCGCTACCTGTTCCCAGCGGGACTCAAACCTCGATCCCTGGCCCCGGCCTCGGCTTTCTAGGCTGCTATCTACAGGCATGTGCCACCATGCCCCACCCAGAAACCTATGTTTTAAAGGAATGAGAAACACATGCTCTTCAACTCCATTCAGAAACTGCATGGATTTACCCAGAGACAAAGGGATATGGACTTTCCTTGGACTTTAAAGAACAGATGACTCAGTATCTGAAGTTGAGTTCTGGCCAAGATGATATTTCATTGTTTCTATTACTATTCTTAAGAGTGTAAACTCTCTTTGAATTTGTAAATTACATTTATGTTAATGATATATTGTGCCCAAGCACTATTTTGCTTTTGCTAAGACTATTATTTACTTAAAATACCTGCTCTATTTCATTTATCCTCTTACTTGTTTTGAGTTTAAGCTTTATTTTGAAGAATTCTAATGTCTACTTTAATAGGATTTTCTTCTCCTGTGACTTTAAATCACTGGACATGACATGAGTGAATTGAGAGGATGAGACCCAATTTTTTCTTCCTTTTCCTTCCACCTCCTCTTTCTTCTGTACTCCTTTGCTTTCCTCACTCTCTCACTATCTTTCATCCTTCTTTTATCTGCCTCCTCCTTATTCCTGTTAGTATTTCCTCTCTCTCTCTCTCTTTTGGTTATAGTTTTACAAAGTGTTATTGTACTCCTTTAAGAAGGGAAAGTATATAGGATAGTATATAGGAAAGTATATGGTTTTTCAGAAGGGCATAACCAAAATCCACATAGACAGGATGAAAAAATAAATATTGATGAATGACCCATTATTAAGTTTAATTTGAGATTTCAATTGTTAATAGTTGATTGTAATTATATTGTGCTACATGTAACCTTTAAGGAGTATTTCTAACATAGATAGGTAAAAGTGTTACTCAACGATGTGTATCTAACTGGGAGCACGAATCAAATTTCATTATCTTTACAATATACTTCTGTCAAAGTAGAGCAATTTACCCAGTTTTTAAAGTAGGTATGACTGATAAATTAAGATTCTATTTTTTTCCCACTATCTTCCTGTGCAGATACACATCCTTCTCTGTACACATCCTATTCTTCCTTGACCCCTATATCCCCAACCTACTTTAAAGTTCTGCATGTCTCCCCATCAAGAACAAGCAGGAACATCTCAATGACTACAGATAATTTTTTTCCTGAAGAATCTCCAAAGTAGTTTAAAGAAAACATAGGCTTTCAGACATGCTCAGTAAATTAGAGTAGAATGTTTATATCAGAAAGAACATTGGATGCAAATTTTTTCAGCATGGGTTCAAAATTTGGCTACTAATTCATTAATTTCATAAACTTCTTTACATAAAAATTCCTAATACAATATTAGGAATTATGTACAGTGGATGTTAAGTGGAAGAGATCAGGTGCAAGAGTATAATTTGTATGACTACATTTATATAAAGTTCAAGAATACATATTATAAGCCGAATCATGTACCCCAAAATTTATAATATTGCAGATTGTAGCTGTCCTCGGATACAGGGACTATGAAGAAGCAATTAATTAAAGTGAGATAATTTTATTGGACTTTAATATGACAGGTGTCCTAATAAAAAAGAGATTAGGACACATATACATGAACATGGAGAGAGACATGCGCACACACACAGAGAAAGCAAGAGAGAGAGAGAGCAACAGAGAGAGACACACAGAGAAACAAACTGCAAACACACAGAGAGATCATCTTCTGTAAAACAAAGAGAGAGGTCTCAGGAGAAACCAACCTTTTCAATACCTTGAACTTGGACTTCCGGCCTCCAGTAGTGCGGGAAATTAATTCTGCTATGTTTAAGTTACTGAGGCTATGGTTCTTTTTTATGGAAACCCTGATAAGCTAATTCAGTAGACAAAATTAGTAAATGGTAATAAACTCTGAAGAATGGTTGACATTTGTGGGAGGTCTTTTGGAAGGGGTATCAGAAAACTTTCTGGGGTGATGAAAAGGTCTCTGTCTTGGCTAGCAAGGTAGTAGTTTGAGTATATAAATGTCAGAGTTCATAAAATTCAGAGCTCATAAAACTTTATTCTGAATCTAGCTGAATCTTACTGCATGTAATACTTAATTTTTAAATGTTTAAATTCATGTAAGTTTCTGCATTTCAACTGAACCAGAGAATGAGAACAACTTATCTCTTCTAGGTTGTTGCTAGAATAAAAATGAGCTAACATTCACCAAAGACCTGGCATACAGTAAACTTTTAGTGTTAATTCAGTCAGAACCTGCTTTCATAGTCTGGCTTCTTGTGCTTTAGAAATTACAGTTGTTTCTAAAATTACAATGAAAGATACCAAAGGGACCATTCACACCACTTTTTTCTTGAATCTGCTCACTCTGTTTTCTAGTGGAAGCTTCTTTCTCCTGCCTGTATGTTCAGGAACAACCCCAGGGGATTTGTAGAAGATTCCTCCTATTCCCAGCATGCCCTTCACCCTTCACCGGGCACATGTCCACTTTGACTTTTCTGCTAGGAAAAGCATGCCCTCTCCCCTGGGTTTATAAGGCTGCATATTTGAATCTGAAGATGAGATATTCAAACAGTTCAACCAGTCACATCTAAAAGTCCATCAGTGGGAGTGAAACCAGGTGAGAAAACAAAGTAACAACTTACAAAGGGGGGCAGCTGACCTTTTAAAGCCAGCTGCACCCAGGTTCTTCCCAGTCCACACATGCAGTAGCAAGATCACATAAACCTTTAAAGGTGATAAAAACAGATTTACTTAATTAAAAGGACAAAACAAACAAAAGTCTTACCACACAGTCTAGTCTCTAATCCAGAGTACATGGCTGCAGCAGCCATTTTCATCCACAAAATGACTGCTGCCCACCTTAAGCCAGATGAAGGAGCCAAGATGGCGCTGCCACTCCTTCTTCAAAGACACAGCTCCACTCACTCCAAGTCAGAAGAAGCCAAGGTGGCATCATCGACCCTTCTTTAAAAGCAGAAGATTCAAATCCAATGAGGAAACCAGGATGGCAACACTAATTCCTTCAAAAGTCACAGCTCTGACATTCTTTCCGCTCTAACTCTAAAGTGGCCCGAAAACCAGCAAGAATCATTCCATTCAGCAGCAAGCAATTCAGATGTCTCATGATGAAAACAGCAACACAACGAATTCTCTTCAGTTCTCCAGAAGACTTCCAAGCTTTGCAGTTTCACAGTTAAACCAAATTCTCAGGTACTAAATTTCTAAGTTAGCCTATACAAGCTATAAGTCTCTTCAATGTGCTTCCCCAGGCTCTAAGCAACCCAGACTAGGGCCTAGGTCCTGCCTGCTCCCACCTCACAGCTGGCCCCTCCTGCTGCTTCTCTGCTCTCTCTGTTCTCTTTCTTCAAGGGTTTTGTCCCAGTCTTCCCCCTAATTTCCTGATACTAATCCTATCACAAGGAGGCTTGGCTTCCCTTTTCCAAGTCTACACCCACCAAAGAACTGATAGCTGCTATTTTAATATAATACCACCAATACTGGGGGCCACAGTCTCCCAAGTTCACCACAGCCCCCGTGACAGGAGGATACTCCTGTCTCAGTCTCATGTAGCTCTGTTTTCACCCAAGAGTCTAAGAAAGATGATATATTGATATATATTTTTTTAATTTCACAGAAAACATCCTTTCTTTTTATTTTCTTTACATATATATATTTCACAACTTTGTATTCTCCAGTGTTCACCCATCACCTTCCCTCCCTAACCACTCCCTCCCATTTCCCCCTCACTCCTGCCCCAGTGTGTACTTTAGTTTGGTTGTTAGCTTATTTTGACTTTTCCTCCTGGCCTTCTGCTTGTTTTTCCTATATCCCATATATTAGTGAAACAATTTGGTTTCTATCATTTCCTTTCTTTTTTTTCTGCTAATATGATTTCTTCTAGGTAGATTCATTTATCATAAATTTGTCAAATTTGTCACTTAATTGATGAGTAATATTCCATTGTGTATATATACCACATCTTTTTCATCCACTCATCTGTTTTGGGCATTTGAATTGTTTCCATGTCCTTGAAATTATCAATAGTGCTGCAGTAAACATTTGAGTACAGATGTCCCTTTTTATAAGTATTGGGGTCTCTTTTGGGTAGATTCCCAGAAGACCGATTGCTGGGTCAAATGATAGTTCCATTTTCATCAGTTTGAGGGTCCTCCACACTGCTTTCCAGAGTGGCTGGACCAGCTTACATTCCCACTAGCAGTGTTAGAGTGTTCCTTTCTCTCCACAGCCACACCAGCAATTGTTGTTGCCTGTTTTTTTTGGATGTGGGCTGTTCTTAAGAAAGATGATATTAATGTGCAGCTTAAATTTCTCACAGAAGCATGCAAAAATAAAGTACATCAAAGTCTCCACATTCATAAGCAAAAATGATAACACAGGCGTCTATGTCCTTGTTCCTATGTTTTCTTCTGGTTCATTTCCAAATCCTTGGAAAACTTAGCCATGTTCATAAGTCAAAGCAGGGGGAACTTATACAATGATGGTCAGAGGCAGAACACTATCTAGAAAGCTCAGTGCCAGAACAGGTGCGGGCAACACTGTCCTAACATGCTCAGACACCTTCCAGCTTGCCATTGTGGCAGAACTGAGCTGATCCTGCCTTCAGGTCCGCATCCCCCTAACCCCACTCCCCAAACTCTCCTCCTGAGAGCATCTCTGCTCTTGCAAGATTTGTCTCTTTCTTGCCTTTATTCCCAGCAACAGTTCCTGGTTGATCTTAAGGTTGGTGATAAGTCATGCAGAAAAATGTGTCTGGGAGATACACACAGAGGAACAGATGGACTCAGAAATAGCTAAGACTGAAAATCATAGAAGCAGAGAGTAAGGACTTTTGCTGAACTGAAGGAAGATAGGAAACTTGGCAGTTCCATTTTGGAAAGGCAAGGGAAAATCCTTACAATGTTTGAAAAATGTTCTTAGAATATCACCACATCGCATCACATCTGTGTGCTGTGTACGCAGAATAAAATGGAGCTGTTGGGAACAGACTGACCAAAGTAACTCCATTCTGCTTAAAACCTCCATTTTGAAGCCAGTGTCCTTTCCCTGCCCTCAGTGGAAAATACCGGCCACAGCTGGCTGGTCCAACATCCTGTTTCTGCCTTCCTTTATTCCTGGTTGTTCCTGACAATAGCATTGTCCACCTGATAGATGATGGATGTCAGCATTATTGGAAACCCGTAGTTATGGGAACATGGGAATGTGTCCTGTAGTTATGGGAACGTGTCCTGTACCTGATTGCTTGTTTCACAATGGGGGTGGGTGGTTTTACCATATAAAAGGTTGTCACAGAGACTGCTCAGGGTCTCTCTTGCCTAGCTGGCTTGGGGACACTGGGGCACCAGTAAAAAACCTGCAGCTTTGAACTTCAATCGGAGTCTTTGTGTCTTGTTGAGCGGCCTGTGAGTTACAACAAGAACAACTTGGGAACTTGGATTTACATTGGATGTGGGATATCACATCCACAGTGGGGTTGGGGGGCAAGGAGGGAGGGAGGGAGAGAGAGGGAGCAAGCGAGAGAGAGAGAAGAAGAGAGAGAATCTGAACTAAGCAATCAAGACAGGTACTCATGATTCAGGGTCATGGGGGGTGAAGGGAGGTTGTCTTCTGGTAAAAAATACCTCCTCTTTTTTCACTTTGGTCAGAATCTTTCCAAGAGTTTCAAGCCCAGATCTGTGAAATTGATCTGCTAATCAATTTCTTCCTGAAAATGGAACTGAAGAGGAGACTATAAAGACAGAATTGCTTTGCTTGGAGTAATGGTGGCCAGAGGATGACTCAACAAAATGTTCAAGTCCAGAAAAAGTTGACACACAGACCGCTGGCCAGTTACCCTCTCTCATGATGGCAAAGTTAGGTTTTAACTCCTGGCAATGTATGATTCAATTTATTTATACCCTCCATGAAAGGACTGGAAGGGTCAGTCTCTGAATTGTTTAGTTAAGGAGCTTAAGAACAAGCCCTTACAAAATCACTGACAAAATCGAAGTGGTTTTATAGTAGATGAGATTTATTCATAGGTACAAAATCAAAACAAAATAAAAATGAAAGAATAGCTACAAACACATCTTAGGAGATAAAGTGATTCTATCTAAATCTTGTGACCTGGTGGTTTTTATTGTATTTTATTCCCAGAAAGAAAGTTCAGTAATACATTCTCTGTGGATATCGCTTCTATTTTATTCCCCATTATATATTCCCAGAAATAATAATTAGTACACTGGATCTGATATTTGCCTTGCCGGTGGTATTTGAAACTTTTAAATCACACACCAGTAAATAATATATTATTTTGCAAGGTTATAATTTTGTAATTATAGTATTGAATATGTATACCTATCTATGTAACTTGTTTTCTTCCCACAAATTTTTTTAAAATTATTAAAAAAAAGAAAGTTCAATAATAAATGAGTTCTTTATTTGGCAATGATAAGTTCTTAAGAGTTCTCTGGATCCCCTGAATCTGTGTGTGAAATTTTACATGCAAATACAAGTCAGTTATTAGACAGTTTCTAACAGTGCGAATGTATTGGGTGTTAAAAATGTCTATGTGTCTCCATATTCATTTCAAGTCCTCCAGATGTTCCCGCAGTCAAGCAAGTCAAGAGCGTTTGGTCCAGCAAAGACCTCTAGGTTACTTCCCTCTGAACCACTGGTGTTAAGAGCATGTTTAATATTTGGTATTTCAAAAATCATGAGTGTGTACATGTATCACATAGTTGGATTTTTCTAGAAACAGACCATACTAGGCCTTCATTAGGTTGTCCAGTAGATGTTTGAAAATATTGGGTGCTATGGTGCCAGGACTACAATTCCGTTACAATCCGCAACTGTATTCCTGATACCCATCATGGACTTTGGTCTTTGGGTTTTCTTGCTGAGCATCTGCCAACCTTCTATAAAAAGGGCTGGGCAAGTCAGGAGTTCAAAGATAGTTTTGGGCACAAATCACAATTCCTGTTGTTTTGTCTCAGTGGAACCAATGGGGGAGTGTAAAGAAACCCAGATTACCAATGACATATATTTAACCATTATTTTCCTGGTGAACATCTATCACAAGCCACTGAAACTCTCTATAACTACAGAAAAATCATGTATCTGAATTGGTGGGGAGGAAGAATGGACATGGTTTTGCAGCTAGTGTTTTGCATCAGAAGTCTGTCTCCCTTGTGGAGTCACATCCAGATAAGCAGAAGTTTAATTCAATACGATGAATTCTGTTTTCAGCATCTTTTGGATGTTGAATGGTACTGAGATAGTCTTATAGAGCCTACAATGCACAAGCATTTATTTTACTCCTGTTGTGAATATATCTAGGTGTGATCCATAGAGAACAACACTAGACAGCTCTACACAGGTTCTCTGCTGGCTTCTACAATCAGGCTTGAAGGGAATCTGAGCTATCTCTGAGCTAAACGGCTCAGTTCTGCATCATACATTTAAGATTCTAGAGTGTGAACTTGCCAGCTCTGCCCAGTGGAAAAGCAACAGAGAAGAGCCTCAGGCTCATCTGTCGCTTTAAGTCTCATGCTCTCAGTTTATACTTTTGGGATGACAAAAAGAGACTTGGAGAGGTGATTTGGTCCAAATTTGGTCCTCTTCCCACAGGTGAAAAAAAAGATTCACCAAAGCAAGTGTGATGTATTGGTTAGAAAAAAAAAAAAAAGACAAGGTCCTAGCATTTCCCTTCAGTTTCTCTGACTCATGTCCTTTGTCAGTTCTACTTTTCCTCATAGTTATGTTAGGATCTTTTCCTGCTTTGGGGGGGTGGGGGAGGGTAAAGGGTTAGACATAGGAGAACTGTGGACAGCCAAAGAGGAGAGAAGGGAGAGAGTGGACAGCAACAGACTTTCCTTTATCACTTGAACAGTTTTGCCCAAAGTGAGACCTGTTTGAGTGGTGCAGCCTTAACAGACTTGGGTGTAAGTGACTGAGCTCCCTGAATCATGATGTTCTCCACAGTGATAGGCATTGCTTACCCCTCAAGGGTGGATTTGTGGAGCATCTTGCACTATGCTTGGTGTGTAGTGAGGGCTTAGCCAATCTTAGTTCCCAGCGCATTGCACCTGCTCTCCCCTCTTGCAAAAGTTAAGTCTATTTCCTCAGCAAATAAAACCTGAGGGGGACACTTAGGCAACGGTATCTGCAGTCTAGAACCATAGAACTATCAGCTTAGGACTCAGGGAAGACTTGCAGAAGCATGCCACAGTGGCTAAATTTCCAAAATAAAATCCTAGGAAAGGAAGCATTTTGAAGTCACTTGATAAACTCATTAAAAATACGTGCTCCCTCTGATGTATATGTTTCATTTCTAAGAATTTATCTTAAGGAGTCAATCGGCAGTATTCTGCATGTGTGTTACGTTGGAGCTTATGAAAGAGAGTCAGAATTATCTAGCAACTGGTTTGGAGTCAATCTCATGGCAGCTTGGTAAAATGATAGTAATTTTGGAAATTCTTATAGAGTGATGATATTTAGCCTCTTAAAACTATAGACTACTGAGAAATACTTATAGAGAAGTTGCAAAGCTTAAAAAATACACATTATAAAAGACTATGTGGTACATGATACCATTTTTCAAGTATATCATCCTACAGAGAATAAAATCACAAAGGATTAAAGTGTCTCGAGTCATTGGTTTGCAGGGGATTGGCCAAGACTTGTGTGCCAGTGTAACAGGGACTGAGCCCTATATTGGCTATACCATGTCATTCCCCAACTAGGCACAGAGGAAACTTTTATTTCCCAGCCTCCTCACATGGAGATTGACCATAGGATCAATTCTGCTCAATGGAAAGTAGAAAAGTTGATGTGCTGATAAGCCTGCCATTAGAAGTTCTGTGATCTCCTCCTTCTCTTTCTTCTTCTCTCCCCCTCTCTGATTTCCTGTGTTTCCTTCCTCCCCTCCCTTTTGTTGGGTGCATCCTCCTGAGGCAAAAGGTCTACTTTGCCTGGAGACATCAGTGCAGCAAGATGAAGGAGCCAGGATCCCTAAGTCACTGCTTGAAGGGGAGGGGGGGTGTCACCAAAGTCACTCCCCACCCCCCAGCAACATCTCAATTCAATTTTGAGTGAGTGAGAAATGCATTTTTATTCCATTAATCCACTAGGATTTTGAATTTGTTTGCTAAGGGACTTATGGTTAATTAATTTGACTATCATGTGGTTTTTAAGTTTTCTCCGTTAATATACGTACTGCTTTTGAAATGAGAAGAACCAGTTATTAAAGATCTCACAGCCCATCCCTCTCTTTCTGTTGGGTACCCTCTCCTTTCAGGTGTTTGAAAGGATCTGTGTCTTTAAACAGCTCTGTGTGAAGGGGTAGTCACCATCCCATCCCTCTCACACCCCATTCAAAGACACTGTACCCTGCAAATGTTTTGGCAAACCTGCCATTCCTTTGTATCTGTGTAGTCACAGCATATTTGAAGACTTAAGCTGCTTTACCAGAAACCTGGGGAGCAGAGCTGCAAAGCCACTGGCAGCTGATTCAGGGAAATCACAAGCAGGCATGAGTCCTGCTGTTTGGCCTGCAGCCCAGCATATGGTTTTGGAAAAGAGGTATTTGCTCTGGATGGTTCTCACTCTGCAATTCCACTTAAGCCTCCTGAGATGCTTGATGTGAACATGAAAGTAGTAGCTGTGCAATAACTGCCTAATAAAAGGTGAGGCTGGTCTGCCAGGTGGGCTTCTACTTAGACTAGACCGGCTCAGCTACCACCTGCCCTTTTGTAGAAGGAGCCAAAAGTCCTTGGCCCTCCGGCTACCATTGATAATGCACACACCTGAGATCATATGCATACCCATGTGTTTGTACATGCCTAAGGTCATACACATGTCTGTGTGTTGGTACACGCTTAAAGTCTTACACATGCCCATGCATTGGTATATACGTGAGATCATATCCATGTCTATGTGTTGGTACATACCTGAGATCATACCCTTGCCTGTGTGTTGGCATACATCTGAGACCATACTTATGTCCGTGTGTTTACCTGACTCCAGAATCAGGGTAAGAGTTACTCCAAGTGCTGTGCTAAACACAGCTGAGGTGGGGGGAAGGTGAAATGGAAGCAGAATCACACCTGTAGGAACTGCTGCCTGCAGGAGGCAGGGCTGAGCACTTTCCAAGCCCACCAGCATGCATTTATTCCTCTCATCGTGCTGTCAGGTCTCTATTATTATCCTTGTGTTACAGATGAAAGAAGTGAGGTCTGAAAGTTTAAATAGCTTGTTATAATTAACACATGGTAGCACTAAAATTTGGCCCCGATCTGCAGAGTTTTCTTTTATCCTCCCTTCCCGTTTATTATAAGAAGGCTTAAAATACTCAACTGAAGTCATAGGAGACATTTCAATTTTTAGTTGCATTTGTGTAAACATTAGACCATCTCCCTCTCACCCTGCTTGCTGTTTAATTTCTTTTCAACTTTGGTAGTATGTTTGAGTGCTTTCTTACTTTTGCATTTTAGTTCATTGTCTCACTGGCCACACTCCTCCCACCTTACCCCAGTCTTCACACTAGTTACTTTGCAGCCTGAGTACCAGTCAGACGCTGGCCATCCCGTTTATGCCCTGGAGTCAGTGTAGATCTGAGCTTGTAGATGAGTGAGTCATGGAGTCCTCCAACCTCCCCTGCCTGATTGCTTGAGAACCACCCATATTTAGAGGGTGATTTCTCCAGCCTCCTTTGCCTTCAGCCTGCTGCTTTCCAGGCTCACAGGTCTGGGTTTGCTAAAGCTGTGGCACAACTGGTTGAATCCTACCCTGTTCTTTCTGTGCCTCTGTCTCTTTTTTTTTTCTCAGTGTGTTTGCACACATGTAACCTGCTCAAGCCTCCATGTAGACACTCAAGACGAACACCTCACCACTCTTTGCCTCTGATGCCTGAACATCTACTCATCATGACTTTTATTGAAGTTGTGCTGATATTTATGATAGAGAGGCGTAGTTGATGTGGGAATTGAGGGACACGTCCTTCTGAGTGATCTCAAGCTGAAGGAAATCGTCACTAGAAACTGCCTTTCTCAGGGAAACAGAGGAAACAGTCCACGTGCAGACACCCTCTGCTTCTTCACAGCGACAAGTGTTGCCTGTTCACACAGCATAACACATGCCCTGGCGAGCTCTGCTGGCTTCCTTCTCAGGGACAGGGACCCCTTGTTCCTGTCCTTCATGGACCTGTCACAGGGGATGAATGGGAAGGTATTCCCTCTAGGCCCTCACCACAGGAGTGGCAATTGCTGCTCAATGCTGCACTCAGGGGCTTCCTCACAGACCCAGTGACACAACACGCTGCTGGGTGGACTGCCTCCCACCTGACTCTCTCCTCATCTTTTGCCTCTGATTACTTTTCTCATCCTCATCTATGTCCCTGGCGGACGCTGCCAGGCTGGGGCAAAGTTGCCTGGGGTTCACCCACCACCTCCTCTCTCTGAATGTTCCCCCTCGTTCCCCCTACTTTAGTTGTGTTCTTTAGTCTGGTTGTTAGCTTGTTTTGACTTTTCCTCCTGGCATTTTGCTTGTTTTTCCTATATCCGATATATTAGTGAAACCATTTAGTTTCTGTCTTTTTCTTTCTGACTTGTTTCTGCTAATATGACTTCTTCTAGGTACACCCATGTTATTTCAAATTCATCAAGTTTGTCATTTTTAATTGATGAGCAATATTCCACCGTGTATTATACCACATCTTTTCTATCCATTTGTGTGGTTTGGGACATTTGGGTTGTTTCCATGTCCTTGCAATTATAAAGAGTGCTGCAATAAACATCCGAGTACAGGTGTCTCTTTGTGTAAAGAAGTCTCCTTTGGGTAGATTTCCAGAAGAATGATTGCTGGGTCAAATGGCAGTTCCATTTTCATTAGTTTGAGAGTCTTCCACACTGTTTTCCATAGCGGCTGGACTAGTTTACATTCACAGGGAAGGTTCTGTCTGGCTCTGCTTGAGTTCTGTGCCTTTTCTGAGCATCTACTCTGGCCTGAGGCTGCTTGGACCCCTTGTAGTCAGCCTGTCGGGCTGAGTGACTAAAGCAGGTCTTTTCTGGGACAAAAGGGGACAGATTGGTGTGAAGATAGCCCTGCCCGATTCAGTCCATTCAGAATGAACTTTTACAGGAAAGATGGTTTCTGTAACAGATGAGGGATGAAAGATGCCCTGAAGGCAACAGCAACACATTCGGGAACTTTCTGTGCATTCAACACGGAACAGACTTCATGGTTTCTCAAGGAAGTTGACTCTTGAGAATCTGTGACATGTAGGAGTGGCATTTAAGTTACAAAACTGTGGTAAATACTTATTATTTTTATTAACCTACTCTTTCAGATGTTGTAGGTCTTAATCTCACTTTCTGTTCTTGCCTCCTCTAAGTAAAAATTCCACAGATGTTTGCATTCAGGCTTAAATTTCATTCATGCTGATGTTTTCTATAATGCCCCTTGGGAATGACACTATCCTTCTCATGTGCTTTCTGTGATTTGGCAAAATCCAGGAATGAATTTCTTGCTTTTGTCTTTCTTGCCACGGGATAATTGAAAGCAGTAGCTTTTGTCCCACAAAATTACTTTTTCTCTTTTTTCTTTGATTTTTAAAAAGGATTTAAAGGAATGTCAAGGGAGGCCAAGAATCCAGGGTCAGTGCCAGCACTCCCTCCCTTCTCTGCTTTCCCTCCCTCACTGATAATTCTGAACACAGCCTTCCTCCCCACCCATTTTCAGTATTTTCAATGGTATCATCCTGCTTCTTTGCATCTTGGCTGCAGGGAAACTGAGGCTCAAGTCTAATGCAAATGTGATCACCTGCATCTGCCTCTCTTGCTACCCTCCCTAAGTCAATTTAGGGCTTAAAGAGAGCAGTTGTTACAGGGAATGGACATTGAAGGAAGACCTACTGCCCAAGTTTCTGGAGACCATGACGAAGCAGTATCAGCTTGAATGTAATGTCTTTGTATGTGGTAGAGGGAAGGAATGTGATTCTATTGGGAAAAGAGAATAAAAGAATAAAATGTCCCTCTAGATCAAGACACTAGTGAACCCACAGAGACACTGTAGAAAACAGAGTATGTCCACAAGGCCCTAGATCTCCCATTTCTCTATCTCTTCAGATACTCCTAATTTTGGCTAATTTTTCCTTATGTATAATCATGAATTCTAGAACCAAGTTTGCTCCCTAACTATCGTTATTACTAACTTATGCTTCTCAAGCCCCTCATGAGTCAGGTAACATCATCGTTTTCCTTTTATCAGAATGTAGACTGAGGAGCAAGTTCACACAGCTAGTAAACTGCAAAGTCAAATTTATTTCTCTAAATAATACTGCTTTTTAGCCACAAGACAGGCAACATTATAAATAACATATAATTATAAATGATATAAATAACATAATTTATAGGATAAATTTTATGTTTCTATATGCATACACATCTCTATCTTCTGTGTCTGCATATCCAGGTCATTACATGTGTATATACATACATACATATAGATAGATAGAGAGAGAGAGAGAGAGAGAGAGAGAGAGATTAAGGAATTGGCTCATACATGGATAGGGCTAGCAAATTTGAAGTCTGTAGGACAGACTGGCAACCTGGAAACTCAAGTGGGATTTCCATGCTACAGACTTGAGCCAAAATTCCTTTTTCTACAGGAAACCACTTCAACTAATTGGTTGAGAACCACCCATATACAGAGGGTGATTACCTTTAAGTAAAATCAAATGATTTTGTAAATACTAATCATATCACTAAATACTTTCACAGCACCATCAGTACTTGACCACACAACTGAGGAACATGCCCTAACCCAGTCTACACATGAAATCATCTCTCCCCATTGTATATGTCTACCTTGGGAGAAATGTGTTCCATTTCACATAACTACAAAACAGAAGTAGAGCATTTAGTCTGCATGAAATTTAAGGCAAAAGATAAGCTCTGTGTGGATTTAACCCCTGGAATGTTGAAGTATGTTATCATGGCATAGATTGTACTGCACTGATCAACTTAGATATTTTGGTTGAAAGCAGAATACCTTTACCTGTCACAGAAACACACAATACAAAGTGCAGAGATGATATCACTAATGACTTCAAGGACCTAGTCTTTTCTTAATCTGGCAGAGTGGTAGTAGATGCTACTGTAGAAACTGATTTTGGTGTCAGTTTCATCGAGGGCTAATTCTCTTTGGATGCATGACATGTCATTACTGCTATGAAGTTACAATCTGCTTAGAAACACAGAGCTGTTCTGGTGGACAAGCAGGAGTCTACATACTCTGAGCTGGGAACAATGAAAGCTCAGACAGACCAGCAGCAACCAGCAATACTGAGACATGTTCTATGCAGGTTCACTTGAACTAGTCATTCTCAAATCTGAGTACACATTATATGCACCCAGAGATATTTTAATGACCAATTTTCAAGCCCCAGCCCAGAGCAGTTAACTGGAATCTTTGGAGGATGGATGGCCCAAAGTAGCACTAAGCTTCCCAGATGAATCCAAGTAGCAGCCAGTCTCTCCAGACTGGTTTACATAAACCAGAATTCTCCTCTAGAGTCCTGGTAAAGATTAAGGGAAAGAAAACAAAAACTCCTTTATAGGCGAATAGAGCACCTTTTCAGTAAGTTTAAGGTTTAAATAACACACACGCCTAGCTCAGAAAGTCTAGCAATTAAGTATTTGTGACCATAGTAGAAACTTTCAGGAGAATAGATTTCTAGGCATCAGTAGGAATCTCAACAGGGGAAGACAGACTTAACTAAGAGCTGCATCTTTGCTTCTCCTGCTCCTAAATCTCATTTCTCATAGGTTGATTTTAGGTATCTGGGCTTTTGTAGATACCCCATAATGTTCTCCATGCTCTTGCTGGTCCTCTAACTTTGTATTTGGGGAAGGTTTTGACATAGATGTTTAGGAGTAGATAAGGAACCCTCTGTTTTGCTTTTCTCCTTTTCTGTTATGGTTTTGTGTGATTCCCCAGTTCCTAATCCAACCAGTGAGCCCATGGACTCCACAATCCTTTCTTCAATGCTTATTTAAAGCAGTGAGGATATGTATCCCAAGTACCAATGTTAGCAGAAAGTAGATATGATGATAAAAAAAGAAAGTCTTACCACAGAAGGACTTTGATTTACTATTTTCTTAGGTAAAGCACAGTGTTCATAAACTTTTTTTCTTTGCTAACCAATTCTTCCTTCCCAGTTATTCTTTTCTACATCCCCTGTTCATGCAAAATTGCTGCTTTCTACATTTAGGAATCTACCCAAAGTTTACAAAAACTCTAATTCAAAAGGACACCAGGACTCAGATGTTTATTGCAGCACTATTTATAATAACCAGTATATGGAAGCAACCCAAATGCCCCAGAACACATGAATGTGTCAGAAAGTTGTGGTATATATATACACAATGGAACATTATTCATCAATCAAAAAAGACAAACATGTCAATTGCAGCAACATGGATGGAGCTAGAGGAAATCATGTTAGTGGAAATAAGCCAGAAAGAAAAAAAGAAATACTTGATGGTCTCACTTATAAGAGGGATATAAGGAAAACAAGCAACAAATAGAAAAGAAAAATTAAAACTGCCAGTGGAACTGAAGCATAAAGCAAGAGAGGGGGAGGAGGGAGAATTTGTTTGTCTTTTTTAAGACTAGGTCTTGCTATTTTTTGCCTATGGAACTGCAGGCTCACGTTGCCTGGGATACCACAGACTCAAGCAATCCCCAGCCTCAGCTTCCCAGGTAGCTGGGATTACAGGTGCACACCACCACGCCCAGCTATTTTTTGGGACTAGGTCTCGCTGTTTTGCCCCCAGTGGGACTCGAACCACGATCCCTGTCCCCCTGCCTCCCGCAGCTTCCTAGGCTGCCGTTTACAGGCAGGCACCAGCATGCCTGGCTGGTTCATGGGTGTTACGGTGGTGGGAGAACCTCAGGGTAGACAAGGATATAATATATATGTGTGTGTGTGTGTAATCAATTAAAAAATAAAATTACAAAAAAGAACACAAAAAACAAAATAGTAACTGTCACGGGGTTGGTGTGTTGCTTTATCTGTTGTTGTGACTTCTCAGACTATTTCTAAGTATTTTCACGTTCTGTTTCCAGTGCTTGGAACTGCTGGATTAAGCCCAGGCCACAGTCTGTATGTGCCTGCTTATATCACTGGTCTGCCCCCTGACTGCTGCTGGTCTCTGCTGAGTTATCATTTTTCCAAGTCTGTAGATTTTTCTTGCTTTTGGACTGTCACTGTAACTCACTACATAGATATCATCTTCTCAAAAGTGGTGACAATGTCATTCAAATATATATTCCCAACATTTATTAAATTTTTGGATCATCACTCATGCTGCAAATTCTTTTTCCTGATTGAATGAATGAATGAATGAATATTAATGAGTCAATCAATGACCTGTATAAAAATCAGTGTTGCCAGAATAATCTAAAATTCCTGAATCATGATTATACTCTTGAATCTTCAACTTTGAAAATCACTTAATTATTATCCAAACTAAGAATCAGAATGTACGAATATTCTAAATTTGACATAGGATATTTTGGAAAATCTTGTAATAAAATGCACTAATATGAAGTATGTCCAAATTTTCTTTCTGAACAATACTGTAATTTAAGAAATTACATCCCTGGCCAAATTCTGGGTTTTACATCAAAGCTGAAGATTGATTACAGGTCTTATAATACATTGCACAATAACCTATAAATGAGTAAAATCATTGGGAACAGCAAAGGTATGTTTTCAATCATAATAATGGATTTAAAACATGATATAGAGATATGCATTTTTACAAAGTGCCTGGTCATTTCATTTATTTTATTAAAACTTAGAAAACTTGTTTGCAGATGACTGGAAATTGTCCAGTTAAATACATTTAAAATGTTTTGGCTGATGTCTTTTACTTCCCATATAATTTCATCTGAAGCAAGCAGATGCATTCAAACTTGTTTTTCTAAAAGGAACACACTTACACTGGTGGTGGGAGTGCAAACTGGTCCAGCCACTATGGACCAGTAGCCTTCAGTAGCTTGGAGGACCCTCAGACTACTGAAAATGGAACTACCATTCAACCCAGCAATCCCACTACCAGGAATCTACCCAAAGGACAAAAGAACACTAATTCAAAAAGACACATGAGCCTGGGTGTTTATTGTAGCACTATTTACAATTGCCAGGATATAGAAACAACCCAAATGCCCAAAACTGATGAATGACTGGAAAAGATGTGGTATATCTACACAATGGAACATCATTCATCAATCAAAGAAGACAAACATGTCATTTGGAGCAACATGGTTGGAGCTCGAAGGAATCATGTTAGTGGAAATAAACCAGAAAGAAAAATAGAAACACTGGATGGTCTTATATGAGGAATACAGGGAAAACAAGAAAAAAACTGACAAGATTAATTTAAAACTGCCAACAGAATTGAATCATAGAGGGGGAGGAGGGTAAAATTGGGAAAGAGCCTAGGGCACAAGAGATAAGGATGGTTCATAGGTGACAAGGTGATGGGAGAACCTCGGGGTAGACAATGATGTTTCATATATATATATATATTATTTCTCTGATTATGTAGCTGTTTTCAACTTGGTAAAGATTGCAGTGTATGAATTTGCTGCTGCTAAAGCTGCTAGTAAAGGTAATAGTAGCAGTTATAATAAAATTTTTTTTTCTTAATGATAATAACTTAAAACTAAGGACCAACCATTTCCCTTCTTGCCATTCTTTCCTGCCTCCCTTGTTCATTCATCTGCAGTTATGGAGCCACCCCAAAGGGACGATGTGGTCCTGGCCTGTTGGGACTTCCTATAACATTGAGATTACAATTATGGCCATTCACAAAGATTCTTCAAAAGGAGCATCAAAACTCTCTTTGGAAATTTCTATATCTGAGCTGACTATTCTCCTTATTTATTGCTATCTACAGCCTTTCTTAGGTAAGGACATAAAGAACGGGCAAGTTGAAACATCATTGCATTCTTAGAATGGGGGTACAGTATTGAAGATAGAGGAAAGAGAAAAGGGTATTGTTTGTCACTTGTTTTTAATAGCTCTGTAACTAAAATGTAAGTGCCATAGTGTTCAGACACATATCTTCCCCCTAAGCACATAGAAAGTACTTTATATACTTGATCTACTTATTAAATAGCTTTTGGCTTAGCCTTCTTAGCTATGTTACAAAACAAAATTCAATTAAGTAAATTTTAGAATCTCATTAACTTCATTCAATGATTCATAAATAAGGCTGCCTTCAATGTAGCAGATACTGAAGAGTGTTGAGTAGTTGCCCAAAATAAAAGATTTTTACAGGCAGAAGGGAGTAGGAACCAGGTAATTATACCAGACAAAATAAGGTAAGTTTGCTTTTGTAAGGTTGCTTTCCTTTCAGGGTTGGCAGGTGGATCAAACAAATGATCTAACCAGGGCTGATCAGGTGATTCCTGACTGGCAGGTTAGACATCCTGTTTCTGAGAGCTGAAAATGTAAGTCTTACTTCAGGGACATGGGGCTTAGCATAGGTGAACTCCATTTTGGACCTATTATCTTGTTTTTAATAGACAACAGAATAATAAACAATGATTTTTGTTGGGAATAATTGTTTTATGTGGGTATATATGTGTATTTGTGGATATTTTGGCAAGCTTGATATTCAAATTATCTTTTTCTTTCATTTTTTTGAGCTATTTCCAACACTTAAGTTGTATAAAACTAGTATGAATTCAGATGATTCCTTCCATATTAGACATTTTTTGTGTCTTATTGATTGTTACCTTGTGGTCAAACAAACTTTGCATCTATTTACAAACTCATTTCAACTCTCCTTTCATGACATATAAGCTTGTGCTTCTTTTAATTCTCTTTGCATCAGTTGTGGCATTGTTCAGCTTCCCTCACTAACTTCTGAGTTAAATAAAGGTCTTTGATGATACTTAATTTTATTTTTGTATGAAAATCACGATTATCCCTTATTAAAAAAATTATCTTTAAATAACTTTGTGTTTGATTCTTGCCATAAAATAGTTTCTTTAAACCAGAGGTTAAATGAGGACTCTGATAATTCAGTAAAATGATCTGACTTATATGTAGCTCTGACCTTATTTCCTAAAACTCTTATGTGTAATTGAAGTTATATTCTTGTTAATATTTAACATTTATTATATTCCCTGCAGACAACTAACTTCTAAATAATGCTTCGCTGTTTGAAAATCATTTCAGTTATTTGACTTGTACACCAGTGCCCTCTATAATAAATTGAGCAAGAATTATTGGAACTCTCATTTTTGCAGATGAAGAATAAAGTGAATATGTGCCCTGCCTGGCATTATTTGAATGAAAACTCAGGCCTCCTAAGACAAATTCTTCTCTCTTTACACTACACCACCATACTACACAATACTATGCCACAGTGCTATACGTCAAAGAGCTTTTTCAAAAATCAAAGTCAATTCAATTATGTTCAAGACAATTTTAGAGTTAAGGATATATTATTTTAAAATGCCAATAATTTGCAAATTAATATTAAGTAGTGACTTGAAAATTAGCTCTCCTTTTAATCACACTACTCAATTGATCTGTAAAACTTCTTGCCAGGGTAATTTATAATAGTATTCATTTTCTGAAGGAAGAAAAGAGGTCAACATTTATTAAATACTGGAAAAGTGGAAGACCTTTTTAACTATTTTTTTATTCAATCTTCAAAATAACCCTGGGGGGCAACTTCTATGTCTTTGTTTTGCTATTGATGATGATAAATATTATAAATCATTGATACCATTTATTGGCCATTCACATATTATCTGATGTATTCATTACATCAACCCTATCAGGTTGGTTACATATGTGAAGATTAAATCATAGGAGCATTAAGTTATGCCCCCATGGTCATATAATCAGGATTTAAAATTATGTTTAGTGCCCTTGTTCTGAGCAACTACTTAGTGGTTCAGAATAAACAAGATCATTGTTCATCAAAAGTGTCCATTCTGTAGGGGACTTTGTGCTCATGTGGGTGTGAAGAATGATCTTGTGAAGCATAAATGGGGTCTCTGGTCTTAGGTGTCTTGCAATCTAATAGTGACTCTGGGTCCAGGGAACAGACGACTATTGAGTCGGGAGATCATGGATAAGAAGATTGCTGACGATAGCTAGAAACAAAAAAAAAGATTTCTTTTTTTTAGGACTGGGGATAGAAGTCCTTACGGTACTCTTACTGTTTACTTTGAGTTCCAGAACTTTCCCCAAACTTCAGTCCAGGACTTAGGTACCATTTTGAAGAAAAGAAAACAGAGTTTCTCCTCCATCATCTTTATAATTCATTCCAAAATAAACTTATCAAAACTTTGAGGTTATGGTTGATAACAGATGCCAAATAACCAAAAAGGATTTTCATTTAGTTTTGGAGGTTATTCAAGCATAGGACTCAGTGTTGCTGTTGAATAAAGAAGCAACAGAGAGATCATGGTGCTCCTGTGTTCTTGTCTAAGTGAATGATCCCTTCTTTGGAATGGACAAGACAGAAAGACATTGAAGCTGATATCAGAGAGACCCCAGATGCCTTGTGCACAACTCAGTTTCCTGGCTTGAGGGTATTCCCGTGAAGGACCTATGAAGACTTGCACCAGTGCTTGCTGTACCACTTCAATGAATTGTGAAGAACCAAAGATGGGGATATGGCAGATCTCAAGCTTCAAGTAAGCATTGACCTGAGTGTCAGTGTAAAGGCCTGGAGCCAGAGCAGATCCCAGGAGGGACTGTTGGGAGATAGTGTGTGAATTTGAGGAAGGGAGTAATCCGGGTCACATGGGAGCCATCTGGAGTGCGCTAAGGACAAGTCCCAGGAAGTGACCATTGAGTAGTCTTCTTGCTGGGAAGTCAGGAGAAGGCAATATAAATTCAGTGTTTGGATTTCCATTATTCATTTGTCCAATTTAGTGCTCTAACTGATGCAGATGTTACAGAAGCAATAGAGTTAATCATAGAAGATGACCATCGAAGACTTTGTTATCTGGTAATGTTTGTTTTTCTCTGCACATACACTCGAGAGCTTGTTTGGAGGTTCTAGTGGGGGGGGGGGAACTTGTACACCCTCGACCAAAAGACAGTCCATTTCTATTTGGGGAAGGCCGTCTTCTTCAACCAAGTATGCAGCTTTAGGGGGATGCACATGGAGTGGTGAGGGAGTTAAACCTCACCAGCTAAATCAGGTCACCCCTGGTGATCAAGGGGATGACAGATATCACAGATTGCCCTCACATCCTGCATATACACTCGATGACAATTCTCAGATAAGGAGTTTCTAAAAAATCTGGTATACTAGATCACTGATAGAGACACTTTAATGTCCATGGCGATGACCTGTATCAACACATAATGCAGAGAAGGTCAAAACAAAACATATTTAAGCATTGACATCCTCTATCCACATAGACTAACCTTTTCCTTAAATATGTCTCATCCTTAACTCATCACTTCATCTTCTGCCAAGAGCCATGGAAAGGACTTCTTTGACAGTGAGTTCACCACTTGTCAGGAAAAATGAAAATTTTCCCATTTTCATTACTCCCCTGACTACTTTTTTCCAGAAATACACCAGGCAAGGTCAGAATAAGGTTGGTTTTTATCCTTCTGACCTCTGTTGCTCTTCTACCAATGAGATGTTTTCTGTTGTCCAAACTTTCATCACTGGCCACACACGACTTATTCCAGCAGCAGGCTGAGAAGGTATTCCCCACCAATGGCAGATGATATGAGGTTTCTTTTGTTTGTAAATATGGGTTTTTGAACTTTATGAGGGGAATAATTTTCAATTTTTGTTTTCCGGTAGAACCAAGCACAGCCTATCTCCTTGATTAACCTTATTAAAAGTTTTATAAACAAGTAGGAAGGGAGGATGTTTTTGCTCCTCAAAAGAAGGAAAAATAAAGTGTTCTCCTCTTCTCCTAGAGTGGGCATGCACAGTTGAGAGTTCTAGGGAAAAACCTCAAATAAATGGCTTCCTCCATTAGTACTTACTGGCGATAGGAATGGATAGGAAGACATGCTTCCTGGGCCTATTGTTGAGAAACCACAAACAACAGCAAATCCATCCTTTAGCTTCCACTTCACCAGAGGTAGAACTTCCCACTGAAAAATCCACCAATGTCCATGAGTCACCAATGTCCATGAGTCAGAACTATGATGGGTCCAGAAACCACCGCAAAACAAGGAAAAGGAACAAGACGTTTCTTATCTTCCTTTGGAAGGACAATTTTTATAATTCAGCCAAAAAAGACAGATCAGAACTCTGATTTGCTATGTCCCATTAGGAGATGAGTACACAAAAACAAAAAGTGGGAAGGGATACTGGAAAGGAAGAAGATAGGAGATGAAACTGAGCAAAAAGACCAGACCTTTGATCTGGTTACAAACAAAGAGATGATAAAACAGGTACAGATGGAGCCAGAGCGAGACTTAGAGAGAAACACTCACCTAGAGATAAGGAAACACTCACCTCCAAGAGGCACAGAGATAAACATGCAAAAAGCTTATACATAGTAGAGGCCTCTGTCAATGAATTAGAAGCACACACCTTTTAGAGACTCCCCACATTCACAGGGATGGAGGAACATTAAGGGGCCAGTGAAGTGATATGGAAAAACAAAGAGAAATTATATATGGGTTCTGAAAATCCCTCTACCCTCCCCACTGGCCTCCATTGACTGGCTCCATTCTTCACATGCTGCCTTGGGCTCCCTGCTGGGGATCATGATGCAGTTTCGATAAAAATAGGTTTTGGATTTTGCCTCCAAGGTTTTCTAATTATGGCTCTGCAGGCCAGCATCTGAGGTTCAGTTTCCTCAACTCTAAAATGGAGTTAGTCATATCTCCATCATAGCATTATTGTGAGAACTAAATGATATAAATAAAATACCTTACTCACCACCTGGTATACAGTTGGTGCTCTATAGATGCTGAATGATATTTTTATTAAAATGTATAGCAAAACTGTGAAGTAGGCATTATTATTATTTACACAGAAGGGAAGGAAGTCTAGATCATTTGATTTTGCCCAAGTTGCACAAATATTGAGAATCAAAGTTAACTCTAAAACCGTCACTCTCTTCAGGACCCCACAGGTGAAACTACCCAGTTCTGATAGGTGCATTTGGGTGTGTGGGTGCAGGGGCTTCTGTGTGTGTTGGGGTGGGGCATGGGATATGGCTTCCTCTCTGAACTTTATAAATGACTCCATGTGCAGGTCTTGTTAGGTAAAAGATCTCAAGTGCTGCATGGAATTGCTATTTATGAAGCTCTTCTTCCTCTGTATCTGTGTTGAAATATCTGCTCCTGCAGCTCTACAGCATGGGGTCCTGATCATCTCCATCAAAATCTATCACTATGCATACTGCTGTCACATCCTTCTTGCTTTACTGTAATCACAGGGGTGAACAGTGTGTCTGGAAACCTCTGCTTTCCAGAGACGATGAGATTCTGCAAAGACATCAACACAGCCCACAGTCTAGAGGTCACTTTGACCCCAAACATACTAGCCAGTGTGTTTATAAAGTTGAATTCAGTCCTCTTGGTTAGAAGTCAGTCCCTATGTCTACATGTCAGCTCAATCTTATGAACTTGTTTTCCTTCCCTGACTTTTCCCCATAGCATCAAATCATCCTTTTCAGAAACTGGTCTTGAGAACAAATTTGCCAATTTTGTATGAGTCTATTGTGTACTAAGTGCAAAGCTTCTAACACAGGGCTTCTCCTGTCTTTGTACAGAACCAGAATTAGTCCGGTGTTTGGTACAAACCAAATGTTTATTGATTGAATACATGAATTCTTCCTGAGGATCCCCATTGAAAACAAGCTGTACTTTGAATGATTTTTCTTTTTGCCTTGCATTTGGAATGATTTTTATCTATGTCCTGGCTTGAGAGATGGTCCTATACTTCTTCATTTTCATGTTCACGTTGTCCCTAAGAACTGGCTGAAGGCCAGAGAAGCACACTACGTATTTTATTGTTTTTCTTTTTAGCAGGCAGTAGAGCAGAATAGCTGAGTAATCTACACTTTCTTCTTAAGTCAGTCAGAATTGTGAGAAAAGTTATTTTTTCCCCTTAGCAATGCTGAATCCCTTGCTCTGGAAATGGGACTCTTGTCTGCAGCTCAAATCCATGGGTTCAACCACTTCATGTCAACTTCTCCTTTTATGGACTCATTCTGAAGAAGTGGTTGCCCAAGACTGTGCAAATGTGCCACCTGATTGCTGAAGGCTGGCCAACTGGCACCAAGATCAGACCCACCAGTGCGCAGAGTCCTCTGAAGTTCTCTTCAACTGCTATGTCAAAAATGTTGTTTTCCCCTAAACAAAGATCTATATTCTCATACCATTTCTACTTGTGTTCTGTGCCAGCCGCATCTGGTCTGGAGCACACATTTCCTGTGACTGTTCCTGGGCTGTATTGTCCATGTGTGTCCCATCCCCCAAAGGCAAGGCTCATAATCCCTTTTTTTCACTGGGAAGTCAGCAAGTGGGGGCTTCCATGCCAGGCCCCTGGATTGTTGTGTGTGACCCCTTTGAGTCCAGTTTGTGCTTATCATGCAGGTCAAGGCAGTTGACATTTCTCTGACTTTATTGTGAATGGAATGCAAAGGGGTATGGGTGGTCTTTTCTGGGGAACAGTCCCCATGTAGGGATGCCTCTCTCACTTGCTCTGGCTAGAAGAGAGAGGGGGAGTCCTGATCCCAATAGGATGAAAAACAAAGCAGAGTGCTGCATAAAGACTCTCTGTTAAGTGAGCAGCTAGGAGGTAGGTTCTGGTCTCAACAGCTACTGTCAGCAGAGAGAGTACGCTTCTGGGTTTTGGTTCTTCCTTCTAGCAGCTTCCATCAAGCAGAGACAGGTGAAGGGAGAATTCAGAGGAGATGAGAAAGAAGGGGTTGAGGAAAAGAGTTAAAACTAAACATGCAGGCAGCGAAGGGAGGACGTCTTTTTGGGGTAGCCTGGGGGGTACAGCTTTAGGTCTTGTGCAAGGGCTGCTAGCTCACCTTGGCCACTGTGCTCAAAAACTTTCAAATTTTTCCTGGTGCTTGTGAAACACCAGCTTTCATTGGATCCAGGCCCAGGTGAAACATCAGACGGTGTTTGTGATATAAAGAGGCACAAATACATACAGACTTGCAGCTGAGATTCCTGAAGATTTCCTGGGTCATTAAGTCCATATTCTGTGGGTGGAATAGGCATGTATGATACATGTTTGGTGTCATGATTCTTCCAGATGTGTACAAAGGTACATAGAAGTGATGCCGATTTAATGTGGATTTTTGTAAGTAAGGAAAGTAGGGCCTAGGGAGGTGAATTCACTGAGTTACAGTCCTTCCCTCCCACTGTCCCATCCACTTTCATACAAAAGCTCTGTAAACAATCATGAGTCACACTGAGAATCAAGGTGTGTATAACATCAACAGATATAACAGACCACTCATTCTCACTTATACCCTCTCAGTGAAGATTATTTTAGGGTACAGAGTGATAATATCCAATCAATGGTCCCACCCACACAAATTACTTTTATAACACAGGATACCCTTTATATGAATCGATTTACATTTTAAATAAGAATTGAGTGAAAAAGTTAATAATTTTATTAGTTCAAAACTTACTATATTTTGACACTGTCATACTTAATTCTTCCAACATCTCTGAGGAGAGCTGTTATTTTTCATTCTGAAGGAAATTGAAAACAGCTGTGGTTATGTGACAGAGTTAGGGTTACCCACTCACAGGTTTAAATAATGGTTGTCTTGACCCTAGAAACCCAGATTTTCACCCTCTCAACACCATCCCTTATCTCAAATTTCACCAAAATGGTCCTGCCTGGCTGAGTTTGTGTATGCATTTTTTTTCTATGGTCTTTTCTAAAGAGAAGCATCTGAATTCACCTTTAAGACCTTAAGCCTTTGCCAATGTTCCTTTCATTCATGGTAGCCAAGGCATGGAATCAACCTGAATGCCCATCCACAGATGACTGGATAAAAAAGTTGAGGTCTATAAATTCAGTGGAATCCTTATCAGCTATTAAAAAAAGATGAAATTGTGTCAATTGCCACAATATTAGCGAATCAGAATTGATTTTGTTAAGTGAAATAAGTCAGGAGGTTAAAGATAGGTACCAGATGGAACAATTTCACTCATTTGAGGACTGTAAATAGCCAAGGGAACCAAAGTGACAAGGTATAACAATAACTTGACATTCTGTGAAAATTATGGTGGCCAGAAGGGAGGGAGGGAGAAAGGAAAGGAGAAAAGGGGCAAGGTATTGTCATTGACACTTTGGTGGAGGGTGAGTGAAGGAAGCATGTGAACATGTTGCTGTGTGAAGGTTTAAAAATGAATAACAAATCAATACATTATGATATCAGCAAATAAGAAGAAATTACCATTTCTTATCTATCCTCCCCTGAGGGACTCATGAAAACTCCTCCTGGATAGAACTCCCTGCTGTTCCAGCCACGACTTTCACTTCCATGGTTAGAGAAATGTTTAGATTTGTATGTGTGAGTTTCACTGATAATTTCTTTTCTGATCTAAAAATGGCAGTTGGACCATTGCAAGGCTTGCTTCCTCACTGGGTCCTGGGGAGGCAACCATATTTGCTCTCATCTTGCTGTTCTGGTTTATGATTATAGTTTATTTTTGCCCCCTCTTTATTGCCTTTCAAGCAAATTTATGAGGTCTCAAAAATTTTTATATAACCTCTACTACCAAAACTCAAGTAAAGCTTATGTTTACATGCTGTATGACTACTTCGAGTGTATTTTGCATGTTACAAAATAATTTTTCTTTTCTTTTTCTTTCAATTAAAAATTTCAACAGAATATTTCAAACTTTGGAAAGATTTAGAGGATAACATAAACACTAGGAAACTTAACATCTAAGTTACAAAATCTTAGCATTTAGTTTTTCTTTCTTCATGCTTCTTTAAAAAAAGAAATACTTGGGCACCAACTCACACCTCTGAAAATTGATAGTTTAAGGGAAATAATTGTCTGATACTTATATGACTGACATTTCAGGATAACTAGTCCTTGAACATCAGAGAAATTCCCCTTTTCTCCCCCAAAGAATAATTCAGTCTAATTAAGTGAAAACAGTGACAGAAATCCATTATTTTGTAACCTTCACTTGATCTTAGCCAAAAGGCTGAGAAGCAACCATCATTTCATAATGTTAATGAAATCATGATTCTGACAATGGTTATGATGAATAGAATTCTTAAAAGGAAGGTGGATGGGGAACTTTGTAATGAAGTGATTAGATGACCACCATCTTCTATGCATCATTAACTTATATGTCTCCTGATATGGAATAAGCAATGTATTCAGCACAACCTAGGATGTTTTCTTTTCCAAAAAAGTGGCTTGAATTTAACCAAATCTCTAGAGCAAATGTCCTTATATGGAGAATGGAAGGGAGGAAAAAGCAAATTAAATGAGACCATAAAAAAGCAACAGATAAATCTAGAACATAGGGCAGTTTACAAGTCAACAAGAAAAGTAGGAAAAGAGATGTTACTCTGGATTTACAGTAATTTAAGAAACATCAAAATAGAACATGGTGTGTTTGCTTGGCTCTTATTTGGTCCTGATTTATATAAACCAAAATTAAAACATCATTTTTGAGATGATTGTCAAAATTCCTATGCTTTGAGTATTTTTAATGATCCTAACTTGTTAGAGTTGACAATAGTATAATGATGATATTTAAAATGTACCAAAATTTAGAGATGACTACTTAAGACACAGTCTTTAAAGCAGCAAACACTAGTACCTCTTTCTTGATATCAACATTCTCTTCCTTTACCAAAACTCTCTCCTATCTGAATTTGATATTCACATTTATTTTTATTATTGCATTGTACATATACATACCTATTATATAGTATTGCTTTCCATACCTTTGAACCCTCCATCAGTGGTATTCTATAGCATGTACATATCATACCATAACTTATTTTTTGTATAACATTGCCTGTTTGAGATTTATTCATTTCAATAAATATATAGATCCAACCACATATTTCAATGCTTCCTTTTTTCCCTTATAAGAATATTCCACAATGTTTGTAAGGATTCAACTGCTGACTGGTATTTGGACTGTTTTCAATTTGTCACTATCATTAACAATGCAGCTATAAACATTCTTGTATATATTTCATCATTCTGTATTTGCTAGAATCCTCCCAGAAGTATATTTGATGAGTTGAAAGATATGCACATTTTAACTTTTACCACAAATCAGTGAATTATCCACTACAAGTATAACAGTCAAATATGTCTAACAGCTTATAAGAATATATGAATCTCCACGTTTGTCATCACTTGAGGTCACCCGGTATTAGTAGAATAACTTGAAACAAAACTATTTGGAAATTTCTTATATAGAGACTTAAATCTTCAAACACAGTCTTCCAAGTGAAAGTATGTGAAAGATTTAAAGAAACGCACACATTTGTAAAACAAATCCAGAAACAAAAAGCCTACAAGTGTCCCAAGTTTCTGGGTCACATGTGGCATCAATGTACCATAGAGTCACTCTATTCCAATACCTTTCCTCAGCCTACATGGACCATCTGAAAACAGGCAGGAGTCTGGGACTTAACAAATCTTGGAGGAAAGAGCAATGGTAACCTATGATGGAAGATTGGAGGTCATGGTAGAACACATGGAACCAATACTGTGTGTCAAGAGGCAAAGCACAACACCCCGGTTTATAAATCCTTCGTTGATCTCTCATCAGAGTCTTGGAGCTTGGTTGAGTGAAAGGCTGGATTAGAAGCAACTGTGAACATAGTGCTTTTTTTTCATAGGCACCACTGACTGCTTAACCCAAGCTGTTCCATATTTGGGAGGGTGCCATTGATCCACTTACCAGCACAACAAAGGCAGCAATGTAGACAAGCAATTTAGCATTAACAATTTTGAAAATGTAATATAACACAATATTTTTATATTCAAGAAGTATAAAGAGTGATACAGGTTTCCACAGTTGAAATTAAAAAAAAAAAATCAACATAGATGAAACCATCCCTGTTACCTTTATCTTGAATTAGAAGGTTTATTTAAAATACTTTTTTTATTATTTTATGATTTGTTTACATTTCTTTTCCTTTTTGGTGCTCCTCCCTCCCCCTCCCCTTGTCCCCTTCTCTGGTCACCCCATTTCCTTTTGCACTACCAGTTTTTGGCTAATTTTCATGTCATTACCTGTGAAAACGATATTGCTGCAGGAAAGAAAAGGAAGAAGTCAATGTACTGATAATTGAATTTGGAGTTTTTAATTGCTTTGCCTGCCATTTTACTACTACTATGCCCTTTAGGCCTACCCAGGTAGTTACTGTTATGTAAGACTCTTATTGTGTCAATTATTCTACAACTTTGTTTTTCCTGAACATTAAATTTCCTAGAATCATCCATATCTGTAGTTCTAGCTCATTCATGTTTGCTGTTTATATAATTTTTATTGCATGAACATAGTTAATTTGTGCATTCACCTATTAAAGGACATTTATGCTTTAATATTGTGTTTCTGTGCATATCTTCTCATACACACATACCAGGATTGCCCTAGCAGTGCAACTTTTATTTTGTTTCTTTGATTTTTATTATTTATGTTTAATTGATTGCACATGTATACATTTTTTACATTGTTGTATACTCCAATGTTCTCCTATCACCTTATCACTCATGAGCTGTCATCTTAATTTCTTGTGCTCCTCTCTCCCTGTCCCACTCCCTTTCTCTATGCTTTAATTCTGTCAGTTTGTTACTTCCAACTTTCTTGTCCTTTTGTTTGCTTGTTTTCCCTATATCCTTAATAAAGGTGAGATCATTCAGTATTTCTCTTTTTCTTTCTGGCTTATTTCTTCCAACATAATTCCTTCTAGGTTCATCCATGTTACCACAAATGTATCAAATTTGTCTTTTTGACAAATTTGGTTCATTCATGTTATCACAAATGTATCAAATTTGTCTTTTTGATTGCTGAGTAATAGTCCATTGTATACATATAGCACAGTCTTCTGCTCTATTCCTTCATTATGGGACATTTGGTTTGCTTTCATTTCTGACTATTGTAAATAGTGCTGTAATAAACATATGAATACAGGCATCCTTTTGGATTAGTGTTTTGATGTCTTTTGGGTAGATTCACAGAAGTGGAATTGTTGAATAGAATGGCAATTCCATTTTCAGTAGTTTGAGGGTCCGCCACACACCTTTCCATGGTGGCTGGACCAGTTTGCATTTCCATCATCAGTATAAAAGTGTTCCTTTTTCTAGGAGTGTACTTTTTGTGTGTAGGGCATAAGAATATTCAATTCTGCCAATTCTAGCCTGTCACCCTGAAATTAATCTCAATCATCTTGATGGACTTGAATATTCCTAGATCTTTATCAATATTTCTAAATTGTCCTTTGTTTTGTTTAGACTAGGGAAAATAACCATTCACTTGACTAATTCTTTTTAATTCCATTATTAAAGCTTCAAGGAAGCTGACATGTCACTCCCAAATCTGAATACAATGTAATAATGTTAGAATTTATGACCAGTCCTTGAGGATCAATAACCTTTATTGTAGATGCTCCTCAAAGTGATAAATAAGACTTTAATAGCATTCAGTGTTTCTTGGTAGACTATGCTTAAACATCCATTCCCACCAAAAATAGTTTTTAATTTTTTATTTTAGCATATAAAATTGGAACACCATCCATCCATTCATCAATCACTTTTGAGCACCTAATATGTGGCAGGCAGTCACTTGCTTATGGGCTAAGGAAATGGGTAAGAAAACACTATAGTTTGTTATCAAGATATGAGTACACTATAATCTTCACCTTTACTTCTTAAGGTCTAAAGAACCTAAGGAACCTGGACCTGCATTTTCTCCTCAGATAAGACTATAGTTTTACTGGGGGCAAATAAGAGGCACTTACAGAGTCAAAATAGGCATTTTGATTCAAGAAGGATTTGCTTGACAAAGACAGATTCTAAGAGGGGAGAGAGCATCTAGATAGGACCACATGCCAGAAGGCAGAAGCTGAATCCTCAAAGGAGTCAACCAAGGTCAATGGACACTTTTCAAAAGAATAGGGAAGGAAATGGATGAAGAATTATCTTCACCTCTGGATCAAGAAGGTGCACTTGTAGGAGGACAAAAGTTCAGCTGGTGTTACCTTTCCTACTGTGAGGGGTCACTGAGGTAGGGAGAGTCCAGACATGTCCCAGAGGGATGAATCAAAGTGAGGTCACCTGTCTCCTGTGATGAATTTCAGTTTTGTACACATCATTAATAAGCACTCTACAAAGGGCAGAGAGATGGGGTGACTGCCAATGAAGCCGCTCATTAAAAGCAGTTGCCAGGCCAAGGTCCAGCACAGGAATAAGAATGGAGAGCAAAAATGCAAGTTCTGATCATAGCCAGGGGAGAAAAGATTTTTGTATGTCCTTCTCCAAGACTGCTGAAATCTGCCTGGCCAGACTTTGGTTGGGTTGCAAGACTTAGGGGATGGCAGTAGGTGTCTGCAAACACAGAGTGCTGGAAATTCAGCGGCAGCCAGGGAGAGGTTTCCAAGTCAAATCATAAAATGAGTACTAGGGCTGCCTGCAAGGGAGACTCAGGCACTGAATACCCTCCCCAAAGGGAAGCAAGTGTTGATGCATGACCAAGAGGGCAGGATGAAGAATGGGAGTAGAGTTTGCCTGGTCCATGGGCTGCATAACATGCAGCTAATATGGTAACTCCACACCAATGCAAAACAAGTGACTCAATATTAAAAGAGCAAATAACTTTTGAAATAATATCTTTTAAGGCTTTTTCCAAAGTCATATGCTGCAGGGTTATGCAAGAATTTGGATTACCCAGGTTCTTCCTTGCCTCCATTCACACAGACAACCCCAAACCTTGTTCCGTGCCTCCATGGAAACAGACAAACAGAGAGGGATGAAGGATTAAGTGGTTAAACCACGAGCATCTCTGGCCTGGCATGAATTGGCTTCAGATTTGCCAAATAGAGTACTTGGAAAGCTTGGCTTCATTACTTCTATCAAATTAGGAGCAGGGAAACCTCAGGACAATTTTAGGATTGGAGAAAATAGGCTTGAGGCAACTGCTACTGCTTTTTGATACATCTTTGGGTTTTTAGAAAGAATAGCAAATGGTTTCCACCAGCATCCTTCTTCACCCCCACCACCTCCATCTACCTCCACCCGACCCCCACCCCACATATGTAATCTCCATGTGGAGAGGGCTGGCCACACATGGTTCTGATTCATTTACATTTAACTCATCAAAATATTGTTTAGTCAAAGCAACTCTCTGGCCAAGGAGTTTTTTTTTTATGAGTTGATGTTAAAAGCCCAACTTAAGCATGTTGCTGTAACTGGGGAATTTCTTTTCTGTTCTGGAAACCGAAAAGCTGCCAGTCCTAAGCCAGTCATTAACCAAAGCAGCCCCAAGAAACTTCTCTGTCTTTTATTCATTGGATTCATTCTGGAATTTAGTCCATCTAGCGTATTCCCTATGTTGACCTCAAACAAGGAACCATCAATTGTTTTACCAACAATACAAGCTTATTCAGTAACAGCAATGAAAGGTTTGAGAATGCAGGCTTCTGATAACACTCAGGTGTATGTTTTTGAACTAAAGACCAGGAAGCCCCTATATGGAACCTCTGGACATCTCCTTCTTTCCATTGGGGTGGGCTGCAACCTTGCTTCCCATGCAGGGCATGTTAGGTCTTGTAGTTTGCTGATCTTTGTGTGGTAAACACTCTCTTCCAGTCTAGTGACCTCATCTAACTAGACTCCCTGTAATAGTAATTTCTCATTGTCATTGGTGAAAAGTATACTTGGAGTTGTTTTTAAAGGTACACTCCTGCCGATTCGGCAAGTCTAGATTGTGAACACAGAAATTGTCACTATAGCATTGCCTGGAATCTCTCATTGCTCATTTTCACTGCTTCCACTTTGAACCACACAAAGTGCTATTTCTCACCTGTGTAGTTCAGTGAATTCCCTGATGCCCAATACATACAAATCCTGATGATCACATCTCTCCTGATGGTGGCTTACCATGCACTTCTTTTTTTTTTAAATTATATAAATAATTTATTTATATATACATTTCACATCATTGTAATCCCCTGGGGGTCATCCACCACCTCCCCTTCCTGGCCGCTACAGCTGTCCCCCCGTTCCCCAGTTATAAACTTTCATTTTGTTGCCCATATATTAGTGAAACCATTTGGTTTCCATCTTTTTCTTTCTGACTTGTTTCTGCTAATATGATTTCTTCTAGGAACATCCATATTATCATAAATTCATCAAATTTGTCATTTTTAATTGATGCATAATACTCCATTGTGTATATAGATCAATACCACATCTTTTTCATCCATTCATCTGTTTTGGGACATTTGGGTTGCTTCCAAGTCCTTGCAATTATAAATAGTGCTGCAGTAAACATCCGAGCATACATGTCCCTTCGTACCTACATTGAGGTCTCCTTCGGGTAGAATTCCAAAAGAGAGATTGCTGGGTCAAATGGTAGTTCCATTTTTGTACCATGCACGTAAAAGAAGGGTGCATGCAGGCTTGAGAGGTGCATGGTTAAGTTTCAGGCAGAGCAAAGTCACAAGGCAAATACTACCTACTTATCAATAGCAAAGTCAGTCAAACATGGAGGAAATTGTTATTATTTTGTCTTCAAAACCTATGAAGAGATGAAGTAGAGTACAGTATCATAGCTTAAACATGAAGCTTGGGGGAAATTTTAATCTTCAAGTACACAACTTTAGATTAAGTCCCCAGGTTCCCAAACATTATGCATGTATCATATTCTGTGGGTAAAAGTGAGAGAAGACCTGGGATAGAGTAGCCCAACTCTTCAGCATGTTTCTTAAGGTCTATCAAGTTAGCCGGGCCTGGTGGCATGCGCCTATAATCCAAGCGTTGAGAGGTAAGAGGACAGGGATCGCTTGAGTTCCTGGATTCCAGACTACCCCAGGCAACATAGTGAGACCTAGTCTCAAAAAAAAAAAAAAAAAATCTATCATGCTTAGAGAGACCTTTACCCAGAGTAGATGCTTAGAGAGACCTTCACCCAGAGTAGCCTCCTAGGCTGAGTACAAACCTCCTGCTCCCCTGTTTCCCCAACCCTGGGACATGGGGACCAGGAGCACGGAGCCAGGCCAAACTGCTCCCTGTGACATCTACATGGATTGTAGTGTTTTCAACTCCTCGTTTACATGTCCTGGTCAAAGGGGCTGCTGGGAAGGAGGCGGAGCAGAGCGGCCATTTTGTGTGAAGCTTTTAAAGAGTTTGAGGGGCACCGGCTCTCTCTTTCATCGGAGCTGCCATGGAAGGCAGCTGGGTCTTTGCATCTCCACCTCCAGAAACTTCGGGTTCTATCCCACTTGCTGGTTTCTCCAGCTTCAACTCCACTCACCATCAGTTTGTAAGTAGACCTTCCCTTTATTCAGTTAGTCCTCTCCCTCCTTCTATTCTGTTGGTTAGAATAAGTTGATTTTTTCCCCGTCTCCCTTTTGAAGCACCAAGAGTCCATTTTCTTGTTTTTGTGGCAGCAGGGGGCTGGGTCCAGATCTGCTGAGAGAGGCTCTTACTCAGTGATAGGCTTTTAGATCTGTCACTGATAGGTTTTTTTTTTTACCGTGTATGGGCACCTTATCTCCAAATCCCAGTCCAGTCTATGACCACTACTTACCCACACCACCCTACTCTTTAGTTAAGTAGCACAGTTCCTTATCTTCCACCACACTCCCAGTCTAGACACCGTTATAATCAGATACAAATCCAGTTCTTCTAAGTTCACATCCATTGTTTTTTCCAACAATTCTTTATCTCCTCAGTGGCCAAGCTGTGATATAGTGTTCTTCAGGAACTTTCATTGAGAGGTTGTTGAGTAAATAGAAACATTGAGTCCTTGATGTGTATATAAAGGAATAAATGTATTTTGGTTTTAGGAAGAAATAATTAGGGCAAGATGGAGTTGAATTCTAAGATTCCCAGCTGGTGTTTGGGAATTGCTTGTTCATGGTGTACAGAAATCCCTTTACCACACATATTGGAGTTGATTATACACCCAACTAACTGGGAACCTCAAGCTGGTCTCCCTCCCAGTCTGCAGTAGGAACAAGTCTTAGCTGAAATCTTGAAACAGAGCCTGTCTATGTAACTATGTCCCTCCTTCTCCTGCACACACTTTCCCATGAACAATGCGATTGCTTGCTTTGTTCCAGAGGAATGCCAGAAACAATGAAAATCCCAGTTTAGAACCTCGAGGTAGAAATTCTGAGGCATTGTCAGAAGAATGAACAGTGAGGCTAGAGACAGAGAAGCAGAGGCTTGGAGTTGTAGGTATATTGAGAAATTCCTTTCTGAACTAAGTCATTCAATCTCTATTTCAAAACCTTCTTTCCAAAAAGACATATAATTATGTCAGTTCATGACTTGGGACTTGAGTGCCAGCAGTTCTTCCCCTACTGGAATGCATCTTGCCTCAGTTTCCCTTTGAAGCATCTATCTTTTTTCTCTTTCTTGATTTTTCCAGAGCTACCATAAAGCTTCTACCATCTTGAACAGCTCAGATTCAGACCTTTCACTCAACCCATTTCAGGGACTATTTGAAAAAATCATATAAGATCAAATGCCTTCTCTCTTCAAAGCAGCCTGAAATGCTAAAGGGGAACAGATTTGAAATCCTCCCTGCCCCAGGCTCCGGAGGAGAGACTTGCCCCAGCTTCTCCAGCTTCTCACTTTCCCTATAACAATGGAGGGAACAAGTCTGGGTTGATAGGTAGTCCCCAGGGAATTCTCTGTTAAGTCAGGCCTGAGTCATCCACAACAGACCATTCCTAGGGCTTTGGATTTCAGGACAGGGAGATAGTGAGAGCCTTCAGGCCAACCAGTCCAGCACTGATGCTCCATTTCCCCCTTCTGACTGTTTGTGTCTAAAACTGAGTAGCTGCCATCTCTAGGAAACTAGGAGTGCCCTGCACCCTGCTTCTGTGGGCCAGTGAGTGGGCAAGGGAGGGTTATGGACAGAATTGCTAATAGATTGGCATTGCTTTTAAGCTTCAGTCCCTGGTGAAATCAAAGGGAGAATCTTCAGTGATGACAAGAAAGAATTCCTCTTCTTTTTTCCACTATTTTTTACAAATTCTTTCCCCACCCCCATGAAATAATAACACATTATAGATTTTCAGAATTGGCATATCCTTTGAAAGCCTTTGAACTACCAGCTCTCTTCATTTTACATGTGAGAAAATGTTGGTCATAGAAAGACATGTAGTGCTTGCCAAGATCACTCACTGCAAAGCATAAAGAGGAGTTTCTTCTCAAACTGCTCCCCTCTAAGAATCCAAGAGTTGATTGCTAATATCCACTAGTATTCCCCGAATCATTTGAGTTCCAAACACCAACATAGTTCCCACAGCCAATATTGCTTCCTCCACTGGAACCATCATATCCTCCACCACTACCGCATATCCTCCCTCTTGGTTTCCATATACTGACCCACCACTACATAACCTCCTCTAGTGCTATAACCAGGACCAGTACCATAGTTACCATCATCATCTCCAAATCCATTATAATTATCATCATCTCCTCCATATCCACCTCTGCTGCTATCACCTTCACTAGCACCAAAGTTCCCACATGGCCAAGGTGCCTTCTGTGACCCATAAAGTTGCCAAATTCACTTCCATGATCTCTTTGCGATTCAGCAGACTGCATTTTTTTAGAAAAGGCCTTTTTCACTTCACTTCATAATCTTTCCCTTTAATAGTGTGACATTTCTAAACAACAATTTATCAACGGCACCACAATTAACAAAAGCTTCAAAAGCCTCTTTCCCACCCCAACTCTGCCTGTCTTCCATAACTTCCATGCCATTTGATGACTCAACCTCACTGTACTTTTTAAAGTCACCCCTCAAATCATATTTGCTTGATCTTGAATACCAACACCAAGCATTTTATTCACAGTTAAATTAGCACTAGGCTTTACAGAGTCTCCTCTATTAACAGCTCTCTTTGGTTCCACTACATGTTTACTCACTTCTCTGACTCCTTTTGATTGCAGTGATTATTTTGAGAATAGACTTGCCTATTCCAACTCAAGTTCAGTATGAAACAAGGAGGAAGAGCAGGAGCAGATATCTTGATGTTGGCTTCACTGTTGGGCTTCTTACAGCTTTCTGGTTGGGGACACCCTAAAGAGGAAAGAGGGTCATGGATAGTGATTAAGAAAGTTCCTGGATCTGAGAGCACATTACCTTGAGTATATTTGGATGTCCTCCCTCCTCTTTAATACTATCCCCCTAAACTACAGTGTGACCCACATCACTTCTCTCTCAAGCAGTGAGTGATAGCAAGTATAAGTAAGATCACTCCCTCTGTGGGACTATCAGACGCTCTGTGTTAGCTTGGGGACTCAGAACTCCAGGTGAAATCAGGTCCATTCCACACATAATCTACATTGCCCATCCTTCCTTCACCATCCTTGTTTCAGTGTTATCACGGCAAGTCAGGACCCACTTGGGAAATGGTTCTGTTTTCCTTTTGGAAAAGGTTCTCTTTATTAATTGATTTTTTATTGAAGCAACATAACATTATAATATCACATGAGTTTCATGTGTGGCGAATGGTTCTTAGTCACTTGCCACTGTTCTAAGTAGGAGTCCCAGAAATAGATGACACCTCCTAAGGCATCATATCTGTGCCAAGAACAACTTTGAGAAGTTGGGTCAAGGTTCATTCATATGAAAGGCTGACCAAGATGCACATACCCAGTGCATGCTGATGGGTGACCTGATGAATGTTCTGGAAGCCTGGAGTGGGGAGAGAGGCCAAGGACTGGAGAGGGCAGTGAAGCTTTGTGGAGGAGTAGGGTTTTGGCAGGACTTCCTTCTCCTTGTTTTCCTCTGGTTTTCCTCCTCCTCCATGGTGCTCTTTTCCAGGATGGGTACACAGTCTTCAGTGGCAAGGGCAGGGGCTGGCTCTGGCCCTGGGTGTGGGCTGCACAGGCATCCCGGAAGCCGGTGGTGTGGGAGGCTGGCCAGGTGGACAGCACCCACGCCCAGCCCATGAGATCCTCGAAGACAGATTTACCAGTTGCCAAATTCTCCTTGTGGCCCACACTCCTCCCCGAGGCCATGCCTGAGGACTGTGAGGGAGGAGAGGCCTCCGAAAGGCAGGGGGGTAGCATCAAACACAGGACAGAACTCCCCACAAGGCCTGGGCAGAACCTATGCTAACAGAGTCTGCCTCTGTCTCTGCCCCTGCCCTTGCCCCTACAACAGCCCTCTATCCAGAAGGAGGAGATAGACTGACAGACCTTAGTGTTCGCTTCCTGTGAGGCCTCCATTGACAAGAAGCCCCTGCGGTAACTACCGGATGGCAGGGGTGCAGCACGGCTGCAGAGCCTGTTTGTTCTTCTACCATATTTGTCAGGTTTTTATGCAGATTTTGAGAAAAATGAGAGAATGAGGAATAAAGGAGTGGATGGGGAGAGAAAGAGGAAGGGTGAGAGGGAGAGGAGAGGGAACAAGATGAAGAGACAGAGGAGGAAAAAAGGAACACAGGTAAAGTGATGGTGGTGAGGTTATGGAACCTGGGAAGTGAACAGGCAGATATGTTTGCCAGGGATCCCTAGTGTGTTACTAACCAGGAACACACAAGACTGTGCGTTTTGTCTCTGTACCATTGTGAGGTTGTCTCAATTCAAGTTGGAGGGCTGACAGTCATGACCAGTAAACACTGAGAGAATATCTGTGTCCCACATGGTACTGGGCAAGTGTGGGGATTACCTGGAGTGCCTCTAGGCTTTTTCTTTTCTTCTTTATTTTTTTAAAATGGAGGTAGGTAACTCTGTTTTAAATGTTTGTGTTTAGGTGTTTTACAAGTATAGGGTCTCCTTCATTACGTATTGTTACCATACATCACCCACTGCCAAGACACTCACAGTTTACCACCATAGACCACTGTGCTCTGTCTTGGACAGGTTCTGGCTATTCCCCTCCCTCTGCTAGCCTAAGTGCTGTAGTTAGTTTTCTATTGTTTGTTGTTAGTTTGGTTTTATCTGACCCTTTGTCTGGTTTCTCTATATTCCACATATAAGTGAAACATCGGTATTTGTCTTTTTCCTTCTGACTTTTTTCACTTAACTCAATGCTTTTTTCAGTTCCATTCATATTGCCACAAATAGTAAAAGCTTATACTTTTGATAGATGAGTAGTATTCCTTTGTGTGTGTGTGTGTGTGTGTGTGTGTACCACAACTTCCTAATCCACTCAATTGTATTTGGGAACTGAGGTGGTTTCCATAGCTTACCTATTGTAAATAGTGCTGCAGTGAATACAGGAGTGCAATTTCTCTCTGAGTTAGTATTTTTCTGTTCTTTCTTAGCATCTACTGAAGTAATCATATGGTTTTTATCTTTCCTTTCATTGTAAAATGTGAATCAAATTGATTGTTTTTCAAATTGATTGTTTTTCAGGTGTTGAATCGTTCTTGTGTCCCTGGTATAAATCCCACTTGGTCATGTCATATAATCTTTTTAATGCGTTATGGAATAAAGTTGGCTAAGCTTTTGTTGAGAATTTTTGCGTCTGTGTTCTTTAGAGAAATTGGTTTGTAGTTTTTTGTTTGTTTTGTTTTTTTTTTTTGTATCTTTGTCTGGATTTGCTAGTAATTTTGGTCTCATAAAAATGTGTTTGGGAGCATTCTTTCTCAATTATTTGAAATACTTTGAGCAATATAAGTATTACCTCATCTTTAAAGATTTGGTAGAACTCACTTATGAAGCCATCTGGTCCTGGATTTTTGTTTATTGGAGAGTTTTGATTACTCTTTCAACCTTCTAGCTTGTAATCATTCTGTCCAATTTTTTTACTTATTCCCTATTCAGTTTTGGATGCTTGTTTATTTCTAAGAATTTACTCACCTTTGCTAGGTTATTGAATTTACTAACATACAAATGTTCGTTGTAATCTGTTAAAATCCTTTGAATTTCCAAATGTCTGTTCTAACTTCTCCTCTTTTGTTTTTGATCCCATTTATTTGAGTTTTCTCCCTGACTTTGATAGTAAAAATGTACATAATTTTAGAAAAATAATATAATGATCATATATATAAACTTAAATTAATAAAATAAATTTATTCAGAATAGAAAACCACAACAATTATTTTAAGAGTCTGATATCTACAGCAAATATTCTCAAAAAAACCCCATATTATTTTCATTAAGTGGTTTCTTGATAAGGTGTTTTTCTCCCCATCTTCAATCACCTTTTCACATGTTTTCCTTTGGACTGTTTCTACTGTGATTCCAAATCATAGCAAGAATAATACTTATCAGGATGGAAACATGGATTCCAAATTTGGGGGTGGGAGGACAAGTTTTACAGGCTTAAATTGTTGTTTTTCCTTACAAGAGTAGTAAGCTTCATCTTCTTTTTCCTTATACCCGAAGTTGCCTGAGGTCAGTTGATCTCTGTTTTTTTTTTTTTTCATCTTTAATAAATGTTATCTGCAGTCCTCTTCTCTATAGAGACACAAAACAAAAGGGCAGACATAACCAAACCAATAATAAGCCCTAGGAGTCTGACTGAAGAACTAAGGCTGCTGGAGTGGAAGGGTTGGATGGATGGAGAGCAGAGTTTTACAGGGGCCCAGTGGACTATAGTGGAGGATTATGGGTATCTTGATTGTGGGTGCGGTGTTAATATTTATCTGAAGAGGTGTATGATCCTATACTTCTGAATTATATACAGTATTGTAAAGCAATGTTACCTCAATAAAAAAAGAAAAAGAGAAAAAAAAAAGAAATGTCTTTTGTTTATTGCAGAAACTAGAACATTCCAAGAAATACAAATACAAATAAACATCTGCCATGGTACCACCAGTCTGAGGAGACAGCTGTTTTTCTATTCATGCATATCCCAACTCTTTTCTCTATGTTTGAGTGGTGCATGAACTCATCAGCTGTCTGAACCCCTGACACTCCATCCTAATTCCCCTACTGTTCAGAAGCTCTCTTCCCCCTTTCCTCTCCAAATACATAGCATAGACATAAGCTAAAAACTGAGGTGATGATATAAGATAACCTCCATTTCTTGCTTAACACAGTAAATTCAGATCTCTTCTGTTATAACTAAATTCACTTGCCACAGGATTGTTATAAGAGCATATTATATATTTCACCACCTAGTTATTTTGTGACACGTTGTCCACTTAGGTGGCTTTTGATGTTTCCTTGTCACTGATGTTTCAAATATTACCACAGCAGATGAAAGTATGAACACACCTTTGTGAACATCTCTGCTCTTTTTCTTTCAATTTGTTCCTAGAGCCAAATGACTGAGTCAAATGGAATGTCCTTGTTACAGCTTTGCACATGCATTGTAAAGTTCCAAGAGACCATTGACAGAAGGGGAGTTCTTGAAGACAGTTCTGGAACATGATTGGCAGCGCTTGGAGCTGGGGCAACCCTGATGGTGACAACAACTTCCTACCAAGTGGCCAGTACCAAAGGAGGACTTTAAACTCTCAAAGTTGGTGGAAGTAGAGCTGCCCATTATGTTCTTCAAGAAAGGATGGGTTGAGCCCGGTACGGTGGCTCGTGCCTGTAAGCTTCAGACTATGAAGCAGCTGGGGCTAGGGATCACGGTTTGAGTCCTTCTCGGGGCAACACAGTGAGACCTAGTCCCAAAAAGTAGATGGGTGTGGTAGCACGTGCCTGTAATCCCAGTTACCTGGGAAGCTGAGCCTGGGGATTGCTTGAGTCCATGGTACCCTGGGCAACGTGAGCCTGCAGTTCCATGGGCAAAAATAGTGAAACCTAGTTTCAAAAAAAAAAAAATGAAAGGATGGGCAGGAGATAATGACAGAGCTCAGATGATCTGAGAATCAGAAGCTCCCACTACCATATCCTGGGAAGGATATAAGCCTTACTGGAAAATAAAACTTATGGGATTTGTCACACATACACATATTGCCAACTACCAAACCCTAACAAGAAGGGATTCTGAGAACTTCCTTGGTACTGAGAAGCCAGAAGAGGACTTGCATCTTTCTTCCATAACCCTTGATTCATTCTTCCCTTATCATCCTCCTTCCTTATGTGCCACTCCAGGAATCAGTCTGAGGCAGCCATAGCTCTCTCTGTTCCTTGTTCTCAATGTTCAGGCCCTCTATTTTCATAAATATGCTTTCACTTAATAGTTCCATTTTTCTACCTTTATTTTTTACACTTAATGATGGCTTACTTTTCAGTAATCCCAATGAGCTTTCATTTATTTAAATTCTTATTATTGGACATGTAATCTGTGCTAACATTTTTTTGTAGTTGTTAAAAAATACTGCTGTGAATGCAGCTACATTATAGATGTTAATATGTTTTATTAGCATTTTGATAAGATATGTGGAAATGCTTTTCTGAAAGAGTATCTTGAAGCCCTTGGTTGATGTGGACAATTGCTCTCCAGAAAGTTCAGTCTCATTTCCGTTTCTACCAGTCATGTATGGTGGGTCATTTCCACTATAAAATGACTTTCCTTTCCATTGAAACTGTCTTAACATAAAAACAAATGACATCCAAAGTTTACCAATAGACAGAAAGTGGCATTCTTTTGTGGTTAAACTATATTCTTTGATAACTCATGAGACCGATAACTCTCCGTAGTCCACTTAAACGTCATCTTCAGAGCACCCTACTCAGGGGGAACATCTGCCCATTACCCACTGCCAGCTACTCTGCCGAGAGACATCCTCAGAGCCTGCACCTGCCTCACACCTTGGGTTGCAGGCTAATGGAATGATGAGGGGACCCTGCTCCACCTGCCACCACTCCCAGGGTATAGGAAGTATCTCTTCTGCCCACAGAGTATCTGGTGGTCATGCAGGTTCACTCCGTCGACATCTAAGCCACAGAGTTCCCAGCTCAGTTGGATTGAGTTTTACGACAGGATGAGGGAGCAGGCTTTTGGAGCCCCATGTTTTGGCACTAGCATGCTTTATCGGAAGGGCCAGAACGTGGGTGGTGGTGACCAGCTGTTCTTCTTTCCCCTTAGAGTCAGAGCAGAGGAAGTGAGATCAAATTATAATAGAAGGGAGGCCAGTTAGACAAAAGAAGGAACTTATTGCCAAGTAAACTTGCCGAGTGCTACACCTAAGGAAATCTTTGATGAGGGTGAGCTATCTGTAGTTTAATTGGATTCCTGCCTGAGGGTAGAGGATGGGCCTGGGTCTGGGCCTAAGGTGTTAAGCTCTGGCTTAGCTCATGAGCACCCCAGCTTCCTGCATGCCTACTACCACCTGACAGTTCGGGCCATTCTTGGAACTATGACCATAGAGATAGGGCACCTCCGAATCTCTCTACCCTATCTTAGAATAAACAGTATAATCCGAGGTTAGGTTATGGAATCCAAAAAAACAGTAGTAAAAGGAAGTTATATCACTGAAGACTATTTGTGAGATTCAGGGCTTGTGCTTTCCAGACTAAGATCTTTATGGTAGTAGATAAGGAAACTGAGGCACAAAATGGTATGACTGACCCAGGGTTGCAGCAGAACTGGTATCTAGATAAGACTGGTTCTCCATTCAACCTAAAAGCTAAAAGAGTCATTTCACTGTAGGATTCTTTAAGAGCACAAATGATTAACTTTAAAACTGTTGGACAATCACTGTGGATGGCTTAGTCTTCCTGGGATTGCATTCTTTTCCTGATGTGGGTTGAGGAGGCCTTGCCTGCCTCTTCTGAGGCTGGAAGAAGACCTGCTTTCATTGTGTGCTGGTCTCTCAGTTCTTAGCATCCTCTATGATTGCTCTTTCACTAACCTTAACATGATGGGTGGTAAGTACTATGTGGGGATGAGAGATGCTGATAGGGAAGAGAAGATGAGAAGTCAAATCCCAGTTCTACTACTTACTAGCTGGGTGACTTTGGCAAGTAAATTTCTCTGTTCTTCCTTCTCTTCATCTGTAAAATGGGGAAATATAGTGTCTTAGAAAAAGAATTTTAAAATAATATTAACTTTTATTACTTAGAAGTGAACTTGTGTAGATGGAAAGTAAGCAGTATGTTCAATTGATCCTTTTCTCCTCCTTCCACTTCTCTTCCTACCCACTCAATAAACATTTAATAAGTCATTTCATGTCAGGCATTATGATAAGCCTTGTAATTCACCCTTGATTTCATGGTATTCTAATCCTAGTAGTTAGTCTTCCCTGCTACAGGGAACAGGGATGGCGTACCTGTGTGAACCATTAGCAGTTCCTTTACTATCAATTGAATTTATTAAGAAAAAGATGTCAGAAATATATGATGGGACTAGAATGTAAGAAATATAAGGAAGCTTAGGTGCTGTCTAACCTTAATTTCTCACATCCTTACCAATGAGAAAATGGCTCTGAGATAGTGACTGATCTCAGAACACCCCACAGTCAGTTAACCAGAGACTTGGAACTCAAACCTATGGTTTCTGAGCATTTCATAATCTCATTCTCTAAGTGTTCCTACTTTTCCTGACCAATATCTCTGACAAGGTGCTGCATGCAACAAGTCATTGATAGACTACACATGGTGTATTACACCCATGTGCTCTGTCTCCCTGCCCTTCTAACAAGATTGTACTCACTAATCATGCCAGCAGAAGTGGGGATTAGGGGGAGAAAGGTACCTTTATATTCAGTACCATCGGAGTCCAATCTCTAGCCTCCAACCATGCCATATGTCTTGGAGGTGTCCCAGTGCTCTCTGAGATGCTGCCTTAAATGGGAGCAGTGACCTCTGTCAAGTTCCAGCTGTACTCTGGGACCCTGGCCATCAGAGGCTAATGAAAACTGCCTGGTCTCTGTGATCTCAGCCAGCCTCTCAAGTGCCCTGCTCTCCCTTTATCTCTATCTCTTCATGCCCTACCCTATTCTGTTGACTTACAGGCAAACCTAAAGCCATTTTCCCTGGAATATCTTTGCAGCTGTGATACTTCTTGGTTGTGTGACCATCCACCGATCATTAGCTTCTCCAGGACTCTGTTCTCATTTGAAATAACTAGATCCTTCTCCCATCCCCCACTCCCACACTCAGCTTTGAAATAGTGTCAAATCTGTCTTTTTAACATTCAACAGGCTGTTGGTGTGTGTGTAAGTGTGTCTCTGTTACCCACCGCCTATGTGTCCAGCATTAGGGAATATAAACAGAGCTTTCCAAATAGTTTTGTAGATGGCAACCCTCTAAGTGAGTCTGCCACTCACCAGCGAGCAAATGAGACTATCTACAATGGGAGGTCATACTCTGAGGTTCTAGATCCAGCTCAGGAGCCCTGAGAATCATTTTGAAACATCTCGTAGAGCATTGTAGCCCACCATCTAGATTCTTGATGCTGCTCTGTCACCCAGGATTTATAACTCACCAGGGTAGTGAGACACTCACAGGAGCAATGCTCAGCCTAGGTAGCCTTGGAACAAGTGCTGCTCTGAGCTCCGGGAAGTTGACAGTGTCACAACATGCCAAAGTGGGGGTGCTGTGAGGTAAAGTGTCAGGGATACATCCCAAAGGGATGGTAGTGATGCAGAAATGGTCAGCCTGAATTTTGTTAATGTGAAAGCATGAGGCAGAGAGAAGCCAGATACAAGACCACAATGTTGATATTCAGAGTTTAGATGGTTGCTCTGACCTCAGCTCCAGATCGCTCGGCAACCACTTGTCACTCTCTGTATCTTCTTATCCACCAATGGTGCCCATAGGACTGGCCCACCAAATCCAAAGGCTGCATTGAAGACACATTTTAAGAATGGAGTGCTCTGCCCATGACAGTGACTGTCACTAGTCATAGTGCTGGAAAACCAGTGAGATGTGCATTAAGCGGCTATTTGCCATTTGGTCATGAATGGATGTCAAGGTCTCAGATTAATGCCTGCTCAGAGCTGGGACTTTCAAGTCCTGATTGAATAGGAGAGGAGGGAGCAGCTTACCCAGCTCCTGGGTCTCATGAGCACTTTGAAGTTAAGGTGACCAGCACACCCACTGGAAATGGACAGAGGTTCTGAGGACTCTGCAAGAGGACCATTAGACAAGACAGCATAGAACACGAGATGAAGGAGAAGGTCAATGGGGGGGGGGTTGTGGAGAAACATGGAAGCACCAGTCTCCAAGACACATCCTGCAGATTTCCTGACATCCATCTGGGTGCTGGAAGAAGGTAGAAGCCATATGAGTGGTGGAGAGGAGATGTGAGTACAGACACAGACAATACTGCATTTTTCAGGGACTATCCACTGGGCGGGTGGATGTCCTCCAGCAGGGAATCCTTTGCTTTCCTTGATGGCCCAGCTGAGCCACTGGCTCTCTAGGGGCCCAGGGCTCTAATCCCCACCCACCTCCCAGAAGCTGGAAGCCGACCCTGACCAGGAGGAGTGTTGCGGTGAGTTGGCATTTACAGCCTCAGTTTTGTCCAGTGGCTTCTGTTCCCAGCAGGCCTATTAAAAAGGAGATTCAAGTGAGACAATTTACCAATTTATATTTTCCTAAGAGTTTTTGACCCTTTTCCTTCTTCCTTTGGCTTGAACTTGTAGTGAAGCTCAAGCTTGTCTGGAATAAATATTAAACTGGTTGTACATTCAGTGAGAGCCAGAGTGGGTAAATTAGAGTTCAGAATGAGAAACCAAGCATGTAAAGGAGGAGAGCCAAGGCCCTGCCAGTCTGGTCATGTGGGTGATCTGCACCCTCCCTAGCCAAGGTGCTTTCTCTTGGGGTGCCTCACTCTCCATCTTGCTGACCCATTGCCTCCCACTCTTTCTGCTCAACCTTCATCAGAGAGGGAGGATGTGCATTGGCCTCCAGAGATGCTGAACCCCGCTGAAGGAGATTCTCTTCTGGGTTCACCATCCATCTGTCTACCCAGGGCTCCATGGCTGTGTCATGCTATAAGCCTTCAGGGTGTCAGAAAGTGATCCAAAGCCTGACTTGCCCTGCCTGGGGGTGCTGCTTGCCCCAGAGGGCAGCTGTGGACTGCCTTAGAGTCAGCAGGTGCTGTGGGAGCATGGCATTCAATAAATGACAAAGACACATATGAGCTCCTCCAGGGGAAAGAGGGGGTGGAAGTATCAGGCACCTAGGTAACTTGTGGACATGTAGTCTTGCTACTCTTGCTGTGGCATTGCGTTGTTGAAGGTGTGTGTAGCTGTTCCACTCTACAGAGAAGTAGCTGAGCTCAGGCCTGCCCTTGACTTCACAGTGGTCAAAGGCAGAGCTCTGCCTCTACTGAGCTCACGGCTGCTCTCCTTTCTACACTGCCAGAAGAAGAGGAGCCTTCACCCTGCATTTGCAGTCATCCTCAGGCTACTTAAGATGCCCCGAGGCAACACCAGGATGTGTGCGAGACAGGGTGCAGGGAAGCATCCCGGGAACTCAAAATGATCTTTCAATGGTCTTTAAGAAAACCCAGGGTGCTCCCTAGGCTTCTTCATATTAACCATAATTTGAAAGGTAGCCCTTAGAAGGGTTAGTGAAGGTGGTCACAGAACTGACACACGAAAGAAGTGAGTACCAAGTGGAGATGTCGGGGTAACATTGTGGGCAAGGGCCTGGCAGCAGGGACACAGCAGGTGGGCACCAGCACCTGTGAACAGGCAGAGCGGCTTGTGTTTGCACCAGCAGAAGCACTTGAGCCAGGGCTGCCAAATAGCAATTGAGGACAAGGGGCGGGGGCGGTATAGTTCCCTTCCTGGGAGGCCTGTGAAATTTAAACAGTCCAGTTCCAGAGAATCTGACTGGAGGCAGAATAAAGAAAAAACCTGGCTTTTCAAGCCACCAGCCTGGAGTTGTGGAATTCAAAGAAGCACATCAGAGAACAGAACGGGATGGGGGTGGAGGGGGGAGATGGATTTAGCTGCCTCGTTCATATGGAATGAAGTTGAGATATGTTCTTCTAATGCCATCAGGTGCCCAGACATGACAGCAATAAATGGAAGGGAGTATTTATGTAAACAAAAGGAATATAAATAGATAGGAGAGAGTAAACTATATATAAAACCTCAGTTCAAAGTCACTGTAAGAACAGCCAATGCTATTTTCAGGGGGGGGGGGTGTAAATGCATGCGGGGCGCTGTTTATAGACAGAAGGTTGTATGTAAACTTTGACAGTCACTGGCTGTGTTCAGGCCAAAGTGGCCTATTGTCCTCTCATGGTGGGGGGTGGGGTGGGGCAGGAATGAGAAAAAGAATAAGTGTCCCCATGCCTACCTAGCCACATTCTCGTGCTGCCATTGCCTTACTTCTTTTTTCTTTTGGAGACTAGGTCTCACTATGTTACCTGGGGCACCACAGACTCAAGTTGCCCAGGGTGCCAGGGACTCAAGCAATCCCCAGCCTCAGCCTCCCAGGTAGCTGGAATTATAGGCACCCGCCATGGTGCCTGGCTGATTTTTCAAGACCAGGTCTCGCTATGTTGACCGGGGTAGTCTCGTACCCATGAACTCAAGCAATCCCAAGCCTCTTGCCTCCCAGCACTTGGACAACAGGCGTGTGCCACCATGCCTGGCTCATTGCCTTACTCCTTGAGCCTCACCCCCTTAATCCTAGATGCTCTGTTAAGCTCAACAAGGCAACTTAAGTTGAAGACTCTTTCTCCAGACCTATGCCACTGCTCATCCCACCACACCCTGCTCTTTGGTTCCTCTGGCACATTCAGACACATTGTGTATTTGCTCTGGTCACTTCTCTGTCTCTCTGACCAGGCTGTGAGTTTATGCGAGACTGGTGCTTAATCATGTTTGCAGTCTGAACATTTAATTGGTGCTCAGATTTGGTTTGTTCACTAATCCGTAGTCCAAAGCAAGTGTGAGCTTGAATTGCAGCACAAAGGGATTTGTTAGATGCTGGGGAAAGTTTTTTTAAATGGCAGGCCACTGAAGTCATGCCCAGAGCAAGGAGAATGACAACAATGACCTCTTAAATCCTGTCTGCCCTCTGGGATTTTGCACATTTTTCAGAAGATGTCTTCCCATGATAGGTTATGGATTCTAGCCACAGTCATTCTGCTTCGCTGTGATTCCCTCCATGAGAGCCATTCCTTGGCTCTTCAGAGCCCTGAGCAGACCATTTGCGCTGAGGGGAAACAGCAGACCAGGTAGGAAATCCGGGCTGCTTGGGGTCTTTCGTTTGCATGTTTCCCAGAAGAGGGCAGCATCACCCCAAGGTTTCTCTTGTCAGGTGGTAGAGCCCTTTCCAGCGATCTGAAAAGAAGTCAGTGTTCAGGGGTAGCCAGAGAATTGTCCTGTGTCCCTGCTCTTTAGGTTTACTGGGGGCAGGAGGGAGCAGGGAACGGTGACTTGTGCGCTGGAGAACAGTTCTTTCTCTGCGTCTTTTGCCCACTGTGTCTGGAGAACTTGGGCCCATCAGGAGGTATCAGAATCCCAGGTGCTAGCTGTTTGGGACCCCAGCAGAGCTTTCGTGTTCTGAAGCCAGAGAGGTTGAGGCAAGAGTCCAGGGCAGTCGAAGAAGGGTTGACTGGGTAGAAGATTCTGCTTGTGCCCTCCTCACATCTCCTTGGGCACCGGGAGGACATACAGTTGCATCCAAGGAGAATTTTACATGCCAGTGACTTGCTTAGTGACTCATGCAGGGCAGGACTGACGCTGAGACCCGATGATGCCTGTCAAGTGTTCTCTTCCACCACTCAGGATGCCCAAGTTCAGAGCAGTTTCAGAATTTCATCTCCAGCACTTGACCCTCGCTGGGTACTGGATCTCACCATCTAAGAGATCTTGGCCCTTGAGTAATGTCCATTTATCACTTAAACAATTAGGAGGGCAGAGGGGGTGGCCTTATGGACAGAAATCAATATTAGTGGACATGCCTGAAGCTTTGGATCAGACAGGAAATGGACTCTTAAGTCAAGGTGAAAGGGAAGCGTGGGTTCTGGAAGTGAGTTCCTGTGCTCTGCATAGTTCTTTCCATATGTTGCATGTCTATGTCGGCAGGATGATACAGTTACTGAAAACTAACAAACAAAAATTAGGCAGATAGAAGCATCTTTCTGGTTTGGGCTCTGTTCTTATGCAATGAATCTGAAGTTAGTGCAGGAGAGAAATCAGGACGAGGGAAGGTGCTAGAAGTGATCTAGATGAGAACCGCATTAGGGTTAAGGGGCAAGGGATGAGAGTAGGGGAGTAGGGTGGTAGACTTGTCCCTTGGGACTAAATGACCCAGTCAGAGATCCCCTTCCAAGCTAAAGGAGGTTCCTTAACTGTGCTCTTCCTCCCAGAGCACTGGAGGTTCACTATAGAAAGCATTGCATTAAATAAGAAGTAACATTCTTATCTAGTGAAAGCCTGAGTCAAGGATTAACCTGCTCCCCTCTGTGTGCAGGTAAGTGGGCCGTGGGGTACACTTCCTTCATGGCTCCCCCCTGGCCAGAGGCCTCTCTGTGTGCTGGGAAATCATCACAATTGTTTCCCAGCCTCTTCCCACCAGCCTGCGCTCCCAGTCGCATTTTGCTATACATTTACTTTCTATTGCTCCTCTGATCAGCATTCACTCTGTATTTCCTGGTCTTTGTGGTTTGTCAGCCCCTTAACATTGCTTTAGCTTAGCTGGCGTGTGTGTGAAGATGAATTATGAGAGTTAAAAGCCTCCAAACCTCTGGCATGCTGGAACAGTTCCCTGAATGTGGGTCTGTTGCAAACTGCTGTCATCGCAACTTATATCAAAAACATCTCTTGCCCCCAGGACATGACTGTGTTTTGAAAACATTTCTGTCCTAGGTTGCTTGTGCAGACATTTAGGACAGAGTTTCTTCCATTTCTGTCCAGTTTTTGGAGACGGATTTTTACCAGATCTTCCATAGGTTTGGTCTTCACTTCCCCAGCCTGTTTGGCTGTGAAAAAGAACTCGGCATCCTTGGGCATAAACTCTAGTGCCAAGTGTCAGGTGACCTTAGCCAAGTCACTGCTGTCCTTCGAGACCCTGTCACACCAGCCTCCTGCTATAGCTCCAGAAATAGAAAGAGTGAGTTCTTCTGCCAGTCGGCTGAGAAAAGTCTTTCCAAGCACAGACTGAATCAGAGAGGACCGAAAGCACGTGCTAATGGAGCTTAGTGAGTCAACAGAGAAATATTGCCATATTGGATGTACATCTGCCTATGCTTAAAGCTTCATCCGAGAAAGGGGTGAAATGCTGGAAAGCATTTAAAAATCGGCAAAGATGGGAAATGAGATAACAGCCTGCGACCTTGGGGACAGGACATACCACTGCTGGCCGTTCTGAGGACAGCTGTTCTGACAGCCGTGCCCTCCAGAATATGCCGTGGGCCTCAACCTGGCAGCAGGGTCCCTGTCCGTCCCTGGTACCCAGAAGGGATTGTGTAAATATTTGGGAAGTGAGTGGACAAGTGACGGTCCCTGGTTTAGGCTGAGGGCATCCAGAGTGCAGGGCAGGGAGGAGCCTGGGGGAGAGGGCTTGACTGCTGCTGGGGTGATGGTGACGATAACACGGAAGGAGAACCCGATCGTCTAGAAAAATCCCATGTTCATGTCTTACAGGAATAGCCTGGTTCACAAGGGAGTGCTGATACAAGGACATGGAGGGAGGCAGGGACCCAAGGAGACAAGCAGAGCAAGGGGAGGAGCATGACTTGTGTTGGCTGATGCCAAACAAGACCCAAGACTGATATTGAAGGGAACCCATAAACCAGGAGCCCAGGGAAATCCCACCTTTGCTTCACTTTCTCGTGCTGGACCCTCTTTGGGGGTCCTTTATGTCATGTCCTCATCTCCTGAAGTGTCTCTGTGTTTCTTTTAACTTTTAAAATAGAGCAGAATTGTTTCCACAGGGATGTGTACAGCTCTATGAGCCTGAGCATGGTTGGCAACTCCTGTGGCACTCAATAGGAGATCCGCTTCCTCACCCAGCACCCCTCTCACACTGGCCCTTTGCAGCCACTCCCACTGGACTCAGGTCCTTCCCCTCTGGTGACTGCTGATCTTCTCTCTATCGCTATCCTTTTGTCTTTCTTTTAATTGTTGTATGCATGAAATCACACAGGCTGTCATCTTGACTTCTTTCACTCACATGGTGCTTTTGAGAGTCACCAGCTGTGGGTGATTTATTTTATTATCATCATCACTGAGTAATATTCCATCGCAAGAAATGATCACTGTTTTCCATTATCTCTATAAGGATTTTGGGGTGCTCCCCAGTTTTTGATGTTTTTGATGACTATGAATATTAATGTTCATTATATGTAAATATATAGTTTTTAATGTAAAATCAGTTTTCATTTCTCTCAGCTGAATATCTTGAGTGGGATTGCAAAGTCCTAAGACAATTATACGTTAAATTTCACAGGAAGATGTCAAACTGCTTTCCAAAGTGACTGCTTCATTTTGCATTCCTGTCAGCAGAGTACAAGAGATCTAGTTGTTTTACATTCCTGCAAGCACTTGATATTGTCAGTATTTTCCTTTAAGCCATACTATTAGGGAGCGGGGATATTGCATGTTCTTAACTTGAATTCCCTGGATGGCTATAATGTTGACTATCTTTTCAAGTGCTATTTACCATCCACATACCCCCTTTGTGGAGCATTTAACCTTTTTTCCCTGTTTTAAAATCTTTTTGGCCTTTTTTATTAATAAATTTTCAGGATTCTCTCTATATTCAGAATGTGTATCCTCTATCAGAGATATGATTTGCAATTTTTTCCCTCCCCATATGTCTTTTCTTACTTTCAAGTGTCTGTCAAAGAGCAGAAGTGCTTAATTTGGTAAAATTCAATTTCTCAGTATTTTCAAAAGGCCTTGCTTTGGTGTTATAGCTAAAAAAATCCATGTCTAATCTAGAATTACAAACAATTTCCCCTGTGTTTTATTCTAGAATTTTTAAAGTTAAGTTTTAACTTTTGGCCAATGAAGCATTTTGAGTTGATTCTTGTAAGCACTGGATTAAAGCTTATTTTTTTCATATGCATATCCAATTGTTCCAGTGACATTCGTTAAAAATACTACCCTTTTCCATTGAATTGTCTTTGTACCTTAGTCAAAAATCAATTGGTCAAATGTGGGTGTGGGTCTATTTTAAAAATTTCTCTTCCAGCTCATTCATCCATTTATGTATCATGCCAAAAATACCTTGTTGTCCTGATTATTACAGCTTTATAATGAGTTTCGAAAGCATGCAGTATAATTCTTCTGACTTGGTGCTTTTTTTTTCAAAGTTGTTTTTCTTGTTTTGTGCTTGTGAATTTTGGCATGTGAATTTTGGAATTAGCTTATCAATTTTTATCAAGAAAAAAATAAACTTGTTGGGATTTGGATTGGGGTTGCCATCGTTACTATTTGGATATTTATTTGCATTTACTAAAGATGTCTTTGACTTCTTCTATCAGTATTTTGCAACATGCAGATCCTATGCATGTTTGGTTAGCTTGTTATCTAAATATTCTGTATTTTGAAGCTATTGTCAATAATATACATACATATATGTATATATTTTAAAATTTAACTTTCTAATTGTTAATTTCTGTATGATTGATTTATGTGTGCTGATCTTGTACCCTGTAACCTTACTAAGTTCACTTATTTATTCTAGGAATAGTTTTATAGATTCTCTGAGGTTTTCTATGGAGATAATCATGTCATTTGCAAATAGTTTCCACTTGGGATGTCCTTCATTTCTTTTTCTTACATGATAGTGCTGACTTGGAATTCCAGTATGACATTGATTAGGCATGATAAGAACGGACACCCTTGCCTGTTTTCTGATCTTAGGCAGGAAGCATTTTGCTTTACCATGACTTGCATCTCTAGCTGTTGGCCTTTTTGTAGGTATTCTTTATCAGGTGAGGAATTTCCCCCCACGATTACTCGAGAATTTCCCCTCACGATTACTCGTGAATGGAGATTAAATTTTCTCATATGTATTTGCTGCATCAAGTGATACTAGTTTGTGTCTTTTATTCGTAGGCATTGATTTGGTGTCTCATACTGACTGGTGTTGAATATTGCACTACTGGGAGAAGCCCCATTTTGTCGCTGTGACTTATTCTCTTTCAACTGATGCTCATTTTAGTCTTAGTTTGGCTGATAACCTCTCCATAATCCTCCAGCGGTTGGACTTTAAAGGTATCATTTGTAGGAGTTTCCTGAAATTGCTTTTTAGAAGGAGGGACGGTGTGCTAGGCACAAGGCCAGGCCAGGTGGTTCTAGCATATCATAGGAACTTCTGGATGAGACTTTTGTAAACCTTAGTCATTGCATGGTTTCTGTACTGTCCAACTCATTCCTACTGGAATTTCCTTTTCTCCCTCTCATTCCAAGACAGAGACTGTATGATTTTGAGTTCCAAGTGACTAATCTAATACGCTGATCTGTACACATCTATTCAGTAAATATTTATTAAGAGTCTGTTAAATAGCAGGCAGTCTGTTTAGTGCTGGGGATGCTATGGTAAATAAAAACACAGTCCCCACCTTTGTGGAACTTATTATTTGGCAAGGGTAACAGACATCAACAAAACACATACATGGGAGACTGCTGGCGGACCATTTAGTGATAATTTCTCATTTTTCTGCACTTGGGCTTTAATTTTAGAGTCATGTTATATTACACTATCATATCTATCTTGATCTTTAAGACTACATATGTTAGGGCTTTAGGTCATGACAGATGTGAATGATACAGAACTTCAGCTTCTGCCTGACTTGCTATAAATTCCATGACTACATGAGCCAGTCCTGTTCATATGTTTCCTCCCTTACAGAATGTCCTCAGTTGAGAGCATGCTCTAAGAGTAAAAAACCTAAGTATTTTGAGGATATGAAAGAAATGTGTGGGTCTAGTAAGGAAAGAGAGGAAAATTTCCTGGTTAGACTCTGGAAATACCAGTTCCTCCAACATACTCATACTGGGTCCCCAAGTTCTCGAGTAAATGAAGTAAAGGAGGAAGAGGTTGAATCAGAAAACATGGTGAAAATATAACTTGGGATGGGAAACTTTCTGATGTGTTCCTGACATTCAACACAAAGTAGAAACCAAGTGAACTCACTTAAGGACTTAGCACAAGGTCTCTGAGTTCCCACGGTGGATTTCTTGAGTCTTGGGACTGAGATCAGCCTAAGAACAACTGGTCCACACTCTTTGTTTTAAAAAATTCAGAAACTTGTGCTCTAGAAAGAAAGGGACTAGGTCCTAGAGACATCCTATAAGTTAATAACTGAACTGACTCTAAGAGTGAGGATGTTTATTCCCAGAAATATTTTTTCATCTCTACCTCCTGTTAATGGAAATTAGGATCTAGGTGGAAGAACAGGATTTCTGAATGCTGTATAGACAGGAAACAGTTAGAAAGAGAGTCATTTCTAATCCAAAGTTAACAGGTTCAAAATGCACACTCAGTGGCAGGGTAATTATTATAACCAATGTTAATTGGGTACTTAATATGCACTAGGCACGGTCCTGTATGCTTTGTATGTATTGACTGATTACTTTCAAACATGCTTTGAACTAGATGCCAGCACCACTTGTAATTTCTAACTATGAAATCCATAGAGGTTAACTAAGCTACCAAAGTTTTCACAGTCAAGCAATCTAGGTGGAACCCAGCAATTTCACCAACAGATGTTTGAGTACAGACAGGATACTATTTAGGTGCTCCTCTCTTAACTCCTCAAAGAATTCTTAAGTTGCTACAGTCACTTTTATTGCCACTCCGAACAACTGTCACCTGTGCACCAGGCAATCTGAAACTCCTGTCTTTGAGGTAGTTCTCAGAACAAAAAGCCTGCATGGTATCTTTGAAAGGAAAAGTTCTGGTGCTTCTAAAAACCACTCACACTGGGGGTTGGGGGTGGGGGGGCTTGACCATTGACCCCAATTACTAGTGTTTCCTTTCCCCACACACTCCACTGCCCTTGGCAGTGTGCCAGGGTCTATAAAGCATACTCACTCTCAATTCTTTTATAATTCTGTCCTGCCATTGTTAGCCTTCTGGGTATTACCCAGTGCTCATAAAGCATATTAATTTAATTTCTGCTGCCTCACTTGGCATTTATATTTGAGAAGCAACTCTATGCTGGGGCAGAGAGGTTGTCTGGAAAAATGCTACATTGATATTGCATTGACAGATGGGACTTGCTTATTTTGATCACACAGGATTTGTGTCTATTCAATTGTCTGATCATAACTGCTGCAGCCAGTAGAGATGGAAGCTACTGTCCTTTCTTAGAAGTACAAGAGGGTGCATCTGAAGGCTTTCTTCAAAGAGAATAGAGTTGGAGGATTACCCCCTTATTTTCTATGCCTTATTGACTTCTGATCAAAATGACAAGGTAGGCTCCTTTACATTCTCTTCATAAGATTTATGGAAAATAGGAGGATGTTAATCCCAGAGAGGAGGCAATAATGTATTTCTTACAATGTTTGCCATCTGTTTTCTTTTGTATAAAGATAAGTGTTGCTGACTTGTCCCCTTTGAATTCATCCTGATTAATCATTTTGGTCACTGGATAGTGTGGAGATGAGAGAAGTGGGATACATACTAGAACAGTCCAGGTAGTTGACAACTCTGTCATACTTCCCATTGCCATTTTCCCCTATATTTCTATCTATTCTTACAAGTGCCAATTGTATTCACCAAGAGTTTATTGAATGTGTACTGGGTGCCAAGCCCAGTTTTTTTCCCAAAGCATACCTTTGGGATATAGTCATGCTAAAAATGAACAAAAATTGGTATCCTTATGAACTTCTGTGTGATGGAATTTATTGCAAATGCTTTCATGTTGATTCATCAGGGAGTGCAGACCAAACTCCATGGGTCATATTTATGATTATGATGAACAGTGAAAAGGCCTTCCTTAGGTACACAACTAGGTAGTGGCAGAGTCCTAGAGAACCTAGGCTACCTGAAATCCTATTAATAGCATTCTATCTTGAACCTCACCTTGAAGACTTGATAGAACCATCTCTTCATTTCAGTCATCAACCTCCATATCCTGGACTCCATCCACAAATCTTAGAGGAAGGATATGTTCAAGAGAAGCCAATCTGCATGATTCTGGGGTGCCATTCATCCCAGGGATTCATGACTCCCATTTTCTTGAAGTTCTCCTGTTACAAGCTTGATACTTCCCATCATTTTCCACTCTTACTAGAAATAAGTGAGCTATCTTTTATGGACCTAAAGATAATTTCTAAAGTGCCTCATTTTTAATGGGCAGATTTTCAAATCCAGCCTTGAAATGCTTTGTCTCGATTAACAGGCAAATATAGTGAGGATTGACTCTTCTTCCTCTTTTTTATTTTAGTTCTTCTAATATATTTAAAAGGACTACTTTACTTACTCAATCAAAATGTAATGGTTAAAAGAAACTTTAAGAAGCAGCTCTGGGAGCAGTTGGTAAGTTCATGGGGGCGGGGAGGAGCTCCATGATTTGTAGTCAGAATGAGGTTTGGCAAGCTTCAGTCCACTCAAACAGTCTTTCAAAAAAAAAAAAGAAAGAAATTAGAATAAGAAATGTTTTCTGTGACTCTGTCACGATAGAAAGAGAATGAAATCTGAAGTAAAAAATCAAAGTCCTTTTCATTCCACTGCTGACTTATTATCTTGGTTGGTCATTTCATTCTCCTTGTGTGTTCAAGTTTATCAATTAAAAGGCAAAGCTAATAATATCTGGTAAGATTTTTATTAGATAAAATGATACATTATTTGTAAAGGGCTTTTTCTCACCACAAGTGCCCTGTAAACATTAATGATTGTTCTGATACTCACATGTTAGTTGTGAAGAGAATGCTACAAAATTGTGGACTGCAGTCTGTTTGTTTACTTTATTTTTGTCGTCCACCTCCAGAATGCCAAAAATTTCAGCCTCTTTTTCCCTGTATGCAAGAGTGACACCTGGCCCTTTTCTTCTGCAGGAAGATATTAACACTCTGGCAGGTATCTCCATGACGACGGAGTTGTTCTGCTTTCTTGTATCCCCAGTGCCCGAGAATGGTGTCTTTCTTAGAGCAAGAGCTCAAAAATATGTATGAAAAGAATGAATAAATCATAACTAACTTGAAGGTCTGTGGGAGAAAGAGATCAGGAAGAATTTTGTGTAAAGTGAATGCAACGGTTGAGTCTTGGAATAAAGTAGAGATATAGAGTCAAACACTATAGGAATTGAGGCCTTAGCCAGACAGAATGGTGTCATGACCTTTGCTTTAAGGCAGAGAACCAGAGGAGGTCTCTTTAACCTCACTTTCCTGCAACCTGCACATCGCTGGTCTCACAGGAGCCCAGCATACATGGGTTGCAGGGGCTTCCAACCTGGTCTCTAACCTTTGCTTGTATGATGAAGTCAACAAAGGACCACAGTAGCAGAGCAGAGACCAGAGTCACCTGGTCTCAGAGTCCTGGTGAAAGCCCTCTTCTTCTTCTAGAGGAAGTGTTGCATTATCTGGCGGGGGCGGAGGGATATTAATCATAGGCTTGGCATTTTGTCTCACCTTGTTCAACTGTGGAGAGAAAATACGTTTCTTTTAAAATCCTAAAGTGGTCTTGATTATAGGGGCAAATGTGGTAACTTACAGATTTCTACCGAGGATTCAGTGGGCTTCCTAAGCATATCCTGGTGTAGAGTATTACTGAAGCAATCTTCCCATCTAGCCCATGTGTGTTTTTCCTTCCCTCTTGAAATTGTCAAACTGACATAATTAACTAAGCTGTTAGCTAAATAAATCATTCGATCTTTAGCAAGAATTCTTGTGCAGATATCATTGCCCCCGCACCACACTGCATGAAGGACTGTCAACACCACACGATGGATGTATGGCAGGGGATTCTGTCTGGGAGACAGCTCTTTTTTTCTCTCTTAGTGTCAAATATGACTGGCAGGCCTAAGAACAGATGCCATGGAAGGGATGTGAGAAACCCACCAATCCTCCGAGTATTTTGACCAGGCATGGTTCATGGAATCTGAAAGCACATGAAATGTGAGTTGATAACTCAGAGATGGGCTGAGGTCATGGTGGACTCCAGCAGAAGGGGTGATCTCTCATGCTTTTAGTAGACAACGGAGCTCTGACGTAGGGGGGGTGTGCTTAGTCACACCAGGAGTCTCGTAGCATTTGACAGGCTGAGGTAGAGGAAATACTGTTATCGTTAATTTAGATTTTTAGGAATATTCATCTGTTAGCTCTTTAAGAATGACACTCGACTCCATCTCTTGGTCTGTGTGACCCGTGGCAGTGCCATCTGGCCAATGTATGGTCATGATCTTCTTCTGCTTCCCGCCCCAGCTTCTCTGTATTCCTGCAGAGCAAAGATAAAGGTCGACTAAAGATGTTTTGGAGGACGTCTTACTAACAAGCACATTTTTAATTGAGTTTCAACAGATCTCTCTCTCACACACACACACACACACACACATACTCGCCTAGGGTGAAGAAATGCTGCTCCCACACTTGGTTTAATTAGAAGTTTGGCTAATGGCCAGAAACACAGAAGAGCGATTATAGATTCATTAATTAGGGTCATGTTTACACCTCAATTGTCAACTGTAATCATTTGTTTAACCCCAGATCTCCTTAATTTATTATGATCATCATTGCTTAACTGGAGTTTTACAGTTATGAATAAGGAATCCTTATGTGTGCTTATATTTTCAGCAGGGACCCTGCCCGACACTATATTTTAAAAGAAGGGAAGTTTCTTTTAAATATTTGTTTTACTCCTCAGTCATTTTATATTTCAAAACTATGAGTGTAGCCCAATCAATGGATTCATTAATAGCTGCCTGTCTACTGACAGGTAATCTACTTTGAGAATATCAACAATGACCATATTTCATAGTCATAAAGCATTTTCTAATTTGCCAAGGGCTTTTGGGAAATTAGTTCAGCTGACAAGATGCTATAAAATCTAATTTTGTTGTATAGAAAAAGATATGTTTAAGGCCCTGTAAAGATACAGTGGTGGGATTTGAGAAAGTATCATAGGGAACAACTTTAAGTATGCTTTGTTCTCTATGGTTGGCTTGATGCTTCACTGCAGATTCAAGGGGAAAAGAGGAGGGGTAGAAAGGAAAGAGCGGAAGATAGAAAACAAGAAAGAGTGAGGGAGAGCTGCTTCTGCTCTATCCTACTCTCCTGCTTGGGGGTCATTTTGTTCCCTTGTCCTATCTTGAGGAATTGTCATATCGTAAGGAGACATTTTGTTACTGTGGGAGGATTAGAATAAACCTGTGTGTCTGCTGGGCCATGGTGGAGACTGAGGGGAAGGCTTTAAGAAATTCTATGGACTACTCTGAAGGCCTGAGAAGCCTCAGCAGCAGGCCCCAGATATTTACCTCATTGTTTTCCCTACTTTAAAGAAATGAATTTTGATGTCTTCCTTCCAGGCAGAATTTTTCTTTTTCCCCAACTAAAATCTTCTTTGAGAGAGGTTGTAGTGCCCTAGCCACCTCCTCTGATTTGAATCAGCTTATACTACAAAGCAACAGCCACACCAGGTTCTCAATTTTTTCCCCCAAACACAATTTTTTCCCCTGACTCCACTGTCATTCTGTTCTGTAGGCCTTGGTGAGTGAGGGGGTCATGGGTCTCTGGGGCTCTGTGGGCTCCCAGAGGAAAAGATGACCATATAACAATATAGCTTTTTTAGGAAGACATTGCTGACTGGGTTATCTCTATGGACATGTTGCCAGTCTGGTCACAGGGTCCATACTAAGGGCTTGAGGCTTAATACTCTGCAGCAACAATCTTGAAATTCTTATACTATTTTAGAATTTGAAATTTGATGGTAAAATGGCACCGGTACCATGGATCTTGAATCTTCTCTTCTGTGTACTGCAAGAATGGCCAGTGAACACAGGCTGAGCATCAGTCCTTCAGGTAGCCTGAGTTAATCTGAAAAACTGTTTTCTGCCACATGGAGACTGAACTGAATCTATCTGTGTCCAGGGGTACCACGTGCTCCTGAAAACAAAGTTCACTCATGTTCTGTTACCTCACAATCCTCTCTTCCTTTCCGGCAGTCCCCATCTCGGGCTTTGACAAAGTATTTGAGGAGTTTATCCTCAGGGCCCAGAGAAGTGTCTACCCAGAGGCAGGATGCCTTGATATCTGGTGGGAGCTTCCACCCAGCATGTCACAGCAGCCTCTTGCTTCTCCCCCTGTCTGGCCCCAGACTGATCTCACCTCCAATCTGGGTAGAAATGTGTGTGATGACACACCCAACCCCCTGGCTTTATTTAAGTTCTGTTTCTGCCTTTCCCCACATCCTCTAATCCCCCTTATCTTCAAACAAATTTGTATGTAGGCGTCTGAGGAACTGGAATGAACCTTGCTTTGTGTTATGTTGTGTTTTGTTTTGTTCTTTCATCCTTCAGAGAATTTTCAGGCTACCCCTCTAGCAGGGTGCCACTTTGTCTTTCTGTGTAGGAAGTCCAAGTTCCAAGCTAAATGTTAAGTTCTCCTGATAGTCAGGTCAGAGCCTCTGAAATACCCCTGTGATGGAGGATGGGAGGAGCATCTTCTAAGGCCTGAGGTTCTGCATCAGAAAAACACCTCCCTGCCTGATAAGCACGTGGTGGGTGTGCTGTCACCACTTAGTAGTCATCAGTCCAAGCTCAGGAGACAGGTCTTGTTTTCTGCAGCACAGTTGGTTAGTACCTGTCAAGTTCAGTATTACTTTTGAGGGGGCACCTTGGAATATGACTAAGTGTGCTCACGCTCTGGCTTTGTCCAGGTTTACACATGGTCCAGTTCCGTATACTTTTCCTAAACACGGTGAGTTTTAGTTAACATAAGGTATAAATAGCAACTTACCTCTGGTTACTCACAGTTCTACAACACATTATATCAGCTTTCATTAAGTCATCATGTGTGAAGAAAAGAAGCACCTAGTGACATTCAAGTATCTATCTGCATAAACTTCATGGCTTCCTAGCAAGGGGTCAGATACGAAGTGGTCTTCAGGAAATGTGGGTTTGTGTGAAGAACTCACTGACCTGGAGTCTGGAGCAGGCTGCCTCTCACCTCAGGAATTGGAGGTGCCTTGGAGTGAAAGCTATTCCCAGAGAGTCGGGCTGCCTTCCTTCTCCTTTTCTCTTTAGGTGCAAACATCTCACTCTGATTGCTTCCATCAGCACAGTTAGAATATGTTTCCTATGTTCCTGCACCTTCCCCCCTTTGCAGATTGGGCTCATCTCGTCAACTATAGAACATCATTTCAGGATTTCTTATTTTAATTAGTGGGTAAGAAAGACAGATCTGGGAGGAGGGAAAGAGACAAAGACTAAGAAAGCTCTCTTGCCTTTCTTCTTATAAAGACACTGATCTTGTTATCATATGGTATTAGAGTGCCATCCCCATGGCCTAATAGCCTTTGAGGCTCCAATTCCATATAGAGCCATACATGGCTGAGGAGAGACCAGTGTGGCCAGAGCTCAAACTGGAAGGGAAATGATAAAACTGAGGGTAATGGGGCAGTGGACCTTGGGTTGTATAGAGTCTTTCAGAGCAAGTTAGGATGTTGAAATTTTACCCTCTGTGGAATAAGTAAGCACGTGGATGGTTCTGATGCTAATATCATTCTAGGGCTCAGAATTATCACAATACTTTGCATCAGAAGGAAGGAAGGATGGAATGGGGAGACCAATTGTAAGAAATGATGGGCAAGGGAAAGAAGTGGGTGAATTTAAGATGTGCTCTGGATGTGAAATCAACAGAATTTAGAACTGGGTTAAGAACAGCAAATGAGCAAGAGGTTAGGTATTGCAAGTGAGCAAGAGAGAAATTCAGAACTTGTCTTAGAATGTTACCATTTGTTCAAGTGGGATTAGAATGCATTGAAGAGGAAAACCCAGAGTTCACTATTGAGCATGTTAAGTGTGAGATGCATGTGCAAAATCCAAGTGTACTATCAAGAAGACAGTTGGAAATACAATGCTGGAGTCACTGGGCAGCGTATGTGAAGGGTGTCAAGTTATGTAGATGATCTGTGATGCAGGGCTGTGATAGCCCAAAGGGAGAGTGTAGAGTTGGAGGAGAAGAGGCTCCAACTCTAAATTGTAGCAATTCTCTAATTTAAATCAAGCATGGCAAATACACGGTACAGTTTCCTTCATACCCTCTCGCTCATCTAGACAAATATTTATAATCAATTATGGCCTCCCATCCTACCAAGCCAAAATAGAGAATTCGATTTGTTCTCAGCACAACGCTGTAGAGACCTCTGCCAAAAGATCAGTGCTGGCAAGGGAGATAAAACCTGATTGACTGTCTGGCTTTTGTTCAAGGGTTACTCAATTTTTTAAGAGTAAGAATTTCTTTTTAACATCAAAATATTTAAACAAGTCCACATAATGGTAGTTTTACTTTTATTTATTCAGTCAGTAGACTATACTTACTGCTCATAAAATGCCACAGCAGCCTAGGGGTCCTCCATGTACTTATTGGGAATTATGACCTTAGGGTAGTCAAAAGTATGGACTTTGGTTCCAAGTCATCAACATCCTCTGGAAACTTGTTAGAAATGCAGGTTCTCAGGCCCAGCTGAACATGGAACTGTCCATTATAAGTTCTCCGAGTGATTTTGACTGCAGATTGAAGTGTGAGAACAATTGGTCTAAAGTCTTCTAGAATTAATTCATGATATAAAAGACAAAGTAGACTGAATTCTTCAACTTGTCCTTTTAAATTCTACCAGGCTGTTTTTAAAAATTCACTGTATTCTTTGTGCCTTTAAAAATTCTTGGAAAAATCAGAGGGGCTTAATAAATAGATGATAAAAGAGTGAATGAATTCTCACTATACCAGATGCTGCAGAATCTAAGTAGGCCCTGAACAACATAATTACTACCCTTAAGATGCTCAGTCTTTTTAAGGAAGAGTTCCATGCTGATGCAAGGTCAAAAGCCATTTTCTGGCCCATGATCACCCTCTCTCTACCATATTACATTTCTGTTTGATGTCTTTTGGTAGTGGCATCATAAAGATGAAAGGGACACTGAGTAGCTAGCTGTTTTACCCTCCAGTGAGCATACGGAGCCCCAGAGAGGGTAAGTGGGTGGACCTGTGGTTCACAACCCCCCTCTCTGACCATGGCTTGTAAAACAGAGCGCTGGAGAGTCAGGTGGGACACAAGACTTTGCCTGCCAGCTCAATGACCTTGAACAAGTATCACTGAGTTTAAATTTCTTTATTAAATGAGTATAAAAATAGTGGAAAGACTGGTACAGACTTCCAGTGAAATATAGTGTATCATGCATGCAAAATGAGTTCTAGTTTTTATCCCCTACTGAAAAGTGACCCCCTAAGAACATCCACATTAAGCCCCAGGAACATATGGATGTTACCTTACCTGGAAAATGGGTGTTTGTTGGTATAATCAAGTTAAGGATTTTTTTTTTTTTACAAAAGGGAGCCTATCCTCAATTACCTACATGGACCCTAAATGCAATTATACATTTGCTCAGAAGATCAGCGGATGCAGATGGCAGACAACATGTGGAAAGGAAAAGGTGAAGGTGGAAATGGAGGTGGGAGTGGTGTTCTCACTAGCCAGACAGGTGAGGCAGCCTCCAGAGCTAGAATAATAACACCTGAAAGGTAAATGGCCCTCCTGTAGTTTGGACTTCTAGCCCCTAGAATTATGAAAAAATAAATTTCTGTTGTTTGGAATCATTGAATTTATAGTGATTTGTTAGAACAGTCTCTGGAGAGCAGCACACTCCCTAACCTGGAGCAATAGAAAAACCACTTCACTCTTACACTGCTGGTGGAAATGTGAACTGGTCCAGTCACGATGGAGAGCATTGTGGAGGACTCTAAAACTAATTGCTCTTCTGGGAATCTATCCGAAGGACACCTCAATACCTAAACACAAAGGGACACCTGTACTCGGATGTTTACTGCAGCACTATTTATAATTGGAAGGACATGGAAACAACCCAGATGTCCAAAGACAGATGAGTGGATGAAAAAGATGTGGTCTATATACACAATGGACTATCACTCATTAATTAAAAATGACAAACGTGATGAATTTGAGGTAATATGGATGTACCTAGAAGAGATCATATTAGCAGAAACAAGTTAGAAACAAAAGGACAGAAACCAAATGGTTTCAGTGATATATGGGATATAGGAAAAACAAACAAAAGACCAGGAGGAAAAGTCAAAACAAGCTAACAACCAAACTAAAGTATAAAACTATTGTGGGGGGGGTGGGAGATGGTAGGGAGCAGTCAGGGAGGGAAGGTGGTGGTGAGCCCCAGGGAATACAAAGATGTGAAATATATATAAATAAATTAATTAAAAGAAAAGAAAAACTACTTCAAGCCCTCTCATCCTGCACTGCTATTCTGGAGCTCTTGCCCCTGAGTGGAGGGGCTGCTGTGGTCTTGGAGATTGACCTCTAAATATGATTTTTGGCAGTCAGTGTTCAATGAGGGTCTTCATGCCTGGAAAGAGAGGGGAGGGACATGTATTGGAGGAAGCATGACCCGTGGACAGACCCAAGGCCAAGCATTGTACCTGAGCCTCAGAGAACTGATTCCCAGGACCAAACACTAGACAGAAGATAAATGCCAAGGAAGGAGTTGCATATACCCCTTCCTTCCACGGAGAAAAAGGCTAAGAGAAACACACATCATGGGTTTTGTAAAGCCAGCAGAACGGTTGGAATCCGTTGAAGTCTAACGCTAATTGGGGAATCACAGATGGCCCCTGTCAGCACTTTTGACTGCTCCTATAACAGGAGGCAGGGCAGAGGCTAGGGTGGAAAGGATGGTGGATATGAGAAAAGGGATCCCATTTCCCAGCTCAGAGAAATACGTGGCTGGGGCTAGGACACAGACCCAATTGCCAGTCTAATGTGAAAATTTAATGGGCTCATTTTGTGGGCTGGCAAACTTGCCCAGTGACTTTATCTGAAGAACACTGAAGTCAGTAGTAATTTTTAAGCACAACAGACTGGCTGTCTGAATTTTCAGGGTCAACAGTTTCACTCCGTTGTCTTCCTTGCTCCTTTTTCATCATGAATGAATTCTCCCATTCACATTTCTTTTGCACAGATTTCCTTTTCCATATCTCAAAGGTGGAAAATATTCTATCCTTGATTCCAAGAATTTCTTTTTTTCTTTTCTAAAACTGTATACAGGAATCCTTCCAAGTTAACATGACCGCATTATCCCTATACAAATATACTCCCCGGTAGGTAGAACTCCATGCCTCTTGTTAAGAAGTAATTGGAATTTGCAGAGAACTATAGAATACTGCATTCTCCTGTATCTTCAGAAAGAATGAAGTTTCCCTATAATTTTAGAATTGTCTCCTACAGTACAATTATTTTAGCAAAAACATTTATGACCATATTTTGGGTGGCTCTTCTGCTTCTGGTTTCTATTTCTGCTTTGAATTTGCTGAGTGGGCCTGCCCACCACATGCTGACAATGCATGCAGATCCTGAGGGGTCCAACCACTAATACTCTTTGCTTTCTTTTTTTTTTTTTTTTTTTTTTTTTTTTTTTTTTTTTTTTTTTTGCTTTTTTCCTGATCCCTAATTCAATACCAGTAGGAGCTGTCAGGTTGGTTCTGAGATCTTAAGGCCACTGCCTTTTTCTTCCCAAAATATTCTTTGGGTAATTAAGTAGATGTGTGACCTTAGCCCTACTTAGGTGAAAGGAAAACAAGGCACATTGGTATCTTCTGCTAGGAAGACAAAGACGTAGTTAAAGATAATACGGCATAAAATGTTAACTTTGACAGTATCAACATCATGTCAAAGGCTGCCCAATCCTAGTCCCTATGAGCTCTAACAAAATCTATTTCTCTTCAGCCATACTGGTTCTCTCTCCATTCAGTTATTTATCTCCAGAAAAACAGCTCGACTCATTCCTGGAGATGTGAATGCATTCAAAAGACATGGCAAGTGTAAATGCACACTTTGGCAAGGCAAGCCAAAGTGGAGGTGCTTAGGAGGACCAGTGTCATTGAGTTTGTCACACTCTGTTCTTGTTGACTTACATGAGTGGTGGGTGTCAGGTAGTCAGGAAGGACAGAATGAACAGCATGAAAGAAAGAGGGAGGAAGGAGCTTCTCCAAGATACCATTTGGTCTATCAAGCCTACAATTGCATGCTATTTAGGTTTTCATCAGCCTGCCTGAAGTGGGTTTTCAAAAGATTCCCAGAAGTTTATTCTCTGCTCTCAGATGGAACATGTAACAGAATCCAAATTTAAAGTCATGAGTCCTGTTTTTGAAGATATTCAGTGAAGGAGATACCCTTTCATTCCTGATACCCAAACTAGTCTCCAGTAACTATATAAAGTACTTCTTATTTCTTCCCTAAATATCTCTGGCTATAAAATAACTTTCTGTGGGAAAATTAGAATAGCTGGTTACAGGTCACCTTCTGAAGCCCAGTCATCTACTTCACCTACTTAATCTCAGTTGCTTTATCTTCTCCATGATGGAAACCCACAAAACATTTGAATTTCCCTGTAATCTCTGATAGTCTTTTTGAATAATTTTTTTCTAGTTTGAATATTCAGCTCTCTGAAGGAGATTCCAGTATATTATTTTTGGAGACCCACAGTTTTTGGCTCTTTCAACAGTCCTCTTGGCTGGTGGCCCTAAGCTCTGCTTTGATATCTGATTATATTCCTGACTCTGGTCTTACCTCCTACCCTTCCCTAGTTTACAGTTCTTATCCATAGTTCCTAAGTTTTCTCATCTATCTTCCCTTTTAATACCCATGAAGGCTGGACTCCTTAGAGAGTTGTTGTGTAACTGTTACTCCTCAAGTCCTACCTGTCTTCTGTGGATACTGGGTCTACTACAACTACTGTCACCGCTATGCCTTCATGCTCTTGTCACTGGGCAGACACTCCTTTCCCTGTGCCAATATCTTCCTGCATGGTGCTCTGTTTTGTAACATTCCCAATCTGGGTAAATTCATCATTGGTTCTAGTGTTTAAAAAAGAATGTCAGAGCCTTTGACTTTATCTTCACAGGATTTTTAATAGTGAATAGAGAAAAACAGCCAGCAAAGAAAACAGCCACTTGAATCTTTTTCTCTCTCAAGTTACTTCACCTCACCATCTCCTTGTGTTTGCCTTCATTCTCCTTCCTGTGCTGTTCCTCTTGTTCTCTTCTTCTCACAGGGTGACACAATCCTCTTATCTGGCCTCCTAGGACTAGGTGAGTCCAGTCACACATGCACACACCCACTGGGCCAGTATTTACAATAATGGGGAGGTGCAATACCACAGGTGCTGGTCATAGAGGCTAATGACTGCAGGGAAAAAGCCCTAATAATTAATTTACCTTACAAGCTTCATGTTTGTCAAGCTAGCCATGCATTATGACCCAAAGGAAGACCCAGATACTGCAGCTACCTCGTTACCCTATGTAATTTATTACAGCATAATTCACTGTTGGATTGTATTTATTCCACTTGTGATAATCCACAACAAGGATGGGGACTAGGATGTGTCTTTTCTGGCAACAACTTTGAATGATTGTAAGGATTTCAGGCAATGCTGTGAAAGGGAAGGATTCTGAGACAGCACCTTCATTTGGTGAGATTATATACCTTGACTGAGTTAAGATATTTGCCTCAAGGACAAGCAGGGCTGTGATAATATACATACACCACATATATCCCATCCTTTTCTTGGCGTCCTTACAAATAAGTTATATGGAAGACACCATAATACATATTTTGACCCTGCCCATGCTGAGATAAGTTAAATTCTTAAATATTTGTGACCACTGTCATTTAATGTCTTCAAAAAACATGGCCAAGTGAAGAGATGGCAGAGTGATTGCTAGACTATTTTGTCTCCATGGAGATAAGAAGTTCTTCATGTGAGAGAAGGAATGGCCACATGGTAAAGGCTTTGCACTAACCTCCACTGTGAGCTTATATGAACCACCCACTGAGTCCATGAGTCTCTCCCCAGATTTCTTAAATTTGTTTGCTCTGATTTTATTCCGTAGCCTGGATTCAAAGCCAACTTTTTGTAAGCCCGAGTTATCCAAATAAAATTTCACTAGGCTGGGTATCAAATGCTTAAATTGTCATCAACATAAACACACCAGAGTTAGACAATTCTCTTGGAACTGTTCTTCTCTATCGATGGTTTGCTTCACTACTTCTCTGCTCCTTCTCCACTTGTAAGAAACTTCCATTGGCTACTTTTCCCTAGCACAACAATTCACCCTTACCTCCTTCCCCTTCAGTGTTACCATCAATCTTGGAAAAATAGTGATCAACACACAATCCTGTTTCCAAACCTCTCTAGCATTTTAACAGACTTAAGTGGCAATTGGGGGTGAAGCAGAACTGCCAACACTTAGCAAGATGGCAGGAGATAGGAGTTGACTGTTGGCCAAACTCCAGCGTGAGTGAATGAGTCAACATTATTTAGCTCATTCTGGGCATGGTTCTGTGTTAAGTATTTTGAGGGAAAGGAGAGAAAATGAGAAGCTGACTTCTACCCTTAAGAAAACAGTCTAATCAGAGTCAGAGTGATAGGCATCGTTACATTAAGAATTGCTCCTATAGTTTCTAAGAACGAATATCAGTATAGACTCACATTTAGGAATCTTGTCTTTAATGTGGACTCACACCACCTGAGTTTAATCAACTGTGTGATCTTGGTAAATTACTGAACCTCTTGAAATCTCAGTTAAGAAATAGAAATAATACGAACGCCTAACTTATAAAGATGCTGTGAGAATTCAGTGAGATAATGGAAGCAAAGTACAATGTTTTTTAATGTTCCATATAAATCCATAAAGTGACTATTAGGTAGTCAATGGCCATACTAACTTAAATAACTTATAAATAAAGAGTCAAATATCTTTGCTATTAGTGGATAATATTGATATTAACTGGCCAAATAAAGATGTGATTTTGTCCCATGCTGAAAATGAACCAGTGAACATGTCTGTCACAAACCACAGCTTACTAGTTATCCAGATTTGGTTCAGAATTTTCTCTGAACTTATGCTTTCTTGAGGGATTCCAACACACTTGCAAGTATTTGGTCTTCATCATTTTTGTGGCCCTCCTTTGTTTCTATTCTGACATATTTACACATGGGCCCTGTCTATCAAACATCTGGGTACCCAAATGAAAGGCTTTGTTCCTGCATCTGACTTAGAGAATTGACTCTGCCAGGGACGTTCTTGGCTGGAATGTGTGAGCTTGGATGACTGTGCTTCCCTGGAGCAACAGAATTTGTAACTCTCATTTTGGTGGGGTTTTTTTCCTTTTTTTTTTTTGTCTAGGTGGCGTCTCCACATTTTTAAGCAAATGGAAGTTGTGAAGCTGCCAAGTAACCCTCAAACCTCTCTCTCTTTGAAAGGATGTACTGCACCAAAGGGAAGGAAGGAATTAGTCAGAAACCACAGAGCAATTAATGACTGAATCAAACCAAATAGTGCCTCATAGATAGCTCACTCCATTCCAGTTTAGCAGGGGATGTTCAGGGGAGAAAACATGCAGCAACTTCCCTGGTTGGCCAGAGTGAACCATAGATCAGTGCCATTGTGTGTGTGTGTGTGTGTGTGTGTGTGAGTATGAGTATGTGTGTGCGTGTGCACATGAAAGAGAGAATGAATATGACCTCTCATTTGCATATATAACATTGATTTTTCTCGTGAGGAAAACACTTCATAAAATCCTGTAATAACTGACAAAGGAGACTGTATCTTCTCATCAGAAAGGAAGTCTAGGCAAGCATTTGCCATCTGCGAGGATTCATCTAAATCTCTACCTGAATGAAGACAGAGGGTCAGACAATAATCCCCTCTTTAGCTGGGGGATGCTGATTCCCCTCAGAACCTGTGCACTTATATCCCCTGGAAGGAATCTGTTCACAGGACCCTCAGAGTTGTCAGAGTCTCTTGCTGTGAAATCTTAACCACCCCCTCCTCCCCAGGCAGAAGAGGCTGCTTCAGTGAGGAGAGATTCAAGAAAGCACATGCTGCAAGAATGCAGGTCTTCCTCCAGGCAAATAGCTTTGTAAACCCCAAATAGCAGGCTCCGAGCTGGTCTTTTGCTCCTGAGGGCTCCTTCGCCCCTCCAAAGCCCACTCCTCCATCCTCGGTTTCCAGGTGTCCCTCAGGATGGCATCCACTCTAATTTGGACTTGCTTGTTCTGCTGAACACCACACATTCCCTGGATTCTGACAACAAAACCTTTGACTCATCCTTGTGTTGCATGTGCCTATGTGCATGCACGTGTGTGCCTCAGCCAAGGAGGGATATTTACTTTGCTCAAGTGACTTTGATGTTGTCATGGAGTCATATTGTCTCCAGTCTTCAATTCAAGATCTCTCCCCTGGAAAGTACATGTGATAAGGCTGCCCTCTTGTTTTGTCCTTTATTTATTCTTTAATGGGCCAGAACAAGGAATCTGACTTCCTGACTTTTCCCAACCACAAACCCTACAGATATTACCAGACTCTGTGGCAATCAGCATTCAAGGTGGTTTCTTCCAGAGGAGGAGATGGAGTTACTTCTGTCAAAATCTTCCCTCCCCTTATAACCACCTCAAAGCTCTTGGAAAGATAATCTGCAACAAGTTATTTCTCAGAGTTCCCACCAAGGTCACATTGTGGGAAGGAATCAGCCATGGCCAAGGGCATTCAGGTCAGATCTGTGCCTTTTCTAACCATAAAGCAGCTTGTTGATGAATCTATTGAATGGATGAACAATAACACCCCTGGGCTTATTAACACAGGACTTTGCAAAGAGGGGGCCTGAATCCTATATGCTGGGGCTTCCAACTGACTGAGGTGAGCATTAGCTGGAATGTTAGCTGGGATAAGATATAGCTGAAATAGACCCATTTCCATTACAAAATTTAATCCTTGCCCCAATCATTGGAAATTGGAATGAATGGGACCCAAACTTCAGCACAGAGAATGGCAGATCACTCCCAGAAATGTATCAATCAAGTTCTTTATCTCACTGAACTACCCCTCTGTGATGACCAAGAAGAAAGTTCTTGCTCTCTCTTCCCATTTCTTTATCCATTCCAAAGGGTTGGGCCTGAGCAGTATCCTCATGGCTCACATTTGTTAAATGATTATATTCTTCCAGTGACTCTTATGGGGAAATGCCAAGAGAAAAGAAATTCTAAAGGCAGTGTATTCTTAGGCAAAAATCTCCAATAAAAAAAGATCCGTGAAGATGTCGTCAAAAACCTCTTTTTTAAAAAGAGGTTTTTAAGGAATTAGGATAATTTTATCTGAATAACAGAAGGCCTTGGGGTAGACACTAGAGCTAAATCATGATTCATGACTACTAAATATCTTTATTCTTAATAATAGTTTTCTTTTGAAATAATCTGACTTGAGGCTGAACATTAACAAGTTCTGGGAGTTGAAAGACTCTGAGGCATATAGTGTGTGGTGGTGGGAAGTAGTAGATTTCTCTGTTAAGTTCTTCAAAGAAAAAGACTGACTCTTTACCTGGATATGAGCAGGGGGCATGTGGGTTTCCAGCTGACTTGTCAAGCTGTGATATCTTCTACATGTGTCCAGTGCATGGGCATATCACCAGGCAGTTCAAGAGGGGTGGTGGTGAGCACAGGTGGTGTGTGTACAGCCATAGAGGCCCAGTCAGTGTGAGGGAAGATTTAGGGACTACGGTGGTACCTTGGGAATACTCAGTGAGAAGCAGAAGGGAGTCTGAGATGAATTCAATGGGTATGGAACCTTGAGGAAGAGAGAGACATTTTCCTCAGGAAAGTCCTGTAGCAACATGTGTATATGCTTATGGAAAGAGAAGACAGAGAGAGGGAAGCTGGAGGGGTGGTTCTAGCCTGGCAGGTGCAGGTCCAATAGGTCGGGACCACAGTGATGGGTTTATCTTTACCTTAAAGACTTCAGGAACTCCCTGAGGAGCCAATTCAAAGATATTTGGACCTGCTTGTGATCTTCCACATTCAGCTTGGGTTCAGGTTACTTGTTACCCACCTGGTTAGGTTCTCAGTGCTAGGACCAGTGTGGGCAGGGAGGGATGGGGGATAATTTTGTCATTAAGACATCCAGAAAGTTTTCTAGACATTCTTGTGAGATTATCTTGTAGAAAGTTCACTTATTCTGGTAGGCAGTGGGTCATGGAAGGGATTCGAGCATGCAGTGCCATGTGCCATGAATTTGTCCCTGTTGCAGAAGGATTTTAAGTGGAGAATGAGATTTGGATTATGGAGACCACTCTGATGTTGGAAACTGTCCATGAGGATCTAAGAAGAAACAAGGGCACCCTTGTCGCTGGGCTATCCCAGCTAGTAGGAGCAGGAAACACTGTGATGCCAACATGAAAGATGGAGATACTGAGCCCAGAGAAACCAACCTCTTCCCTCTAGTGCTTCCCTGATAATGGGGGGGGGGGGGGGGTGAAGGGTGGGAAGATGGTAGCTTATTTGCTGGAACAACTCCAAGACATCCTTTGTATTGGGTAGAGAATGAACTTCTGCTAAAAATAGGGGGGTGGGGGCGTAGTATTTTTTTCTTCTTTAGATCCTGGGGTCTGGGATAACCCCTGTGTTTCTCCCTGGCAGATGGAGATGCAAAAGCCAAAGGCCTGAAGCCACTGGCCACTAGAGGGGGTGCTGCCTCCACCCTGAACAGCCCTGGCGTGGGAGGGGATGCAGGTGGGTTGTGGGAGGGTGTCCACAGGTGAAACACACAGGGCCCTGAGATTGTGCTGTCAGAACAAGTTTCACAAACCTGAAACTGCACTTATGACTAGGAACAGGAAGGGGAGATGAGGAAGAAAGACATGCAAACATCAGATACCTCTGGAAAACTTGCAAGTTGCATGTACTCAGAAATTTGAGAATCTTGAGTTAATTGTCTTAGAGAAACCTAAAGAAGAACATGCCATTGTGTTTTGAATGGATGCTTCTAGAATACATGCAAGTTGCATCAGACTTGATACAGCGGCAGCTCTGTGGGACAACTCCTGGTGTCTCAATGCACGGCTGGCACCAACCTAGGAGCTGCAAAGTGAGCTCTCCATTACCACAACCCTGCCATCCCTATGAGACTAAGTTGGTACTCTACTGTGGGTTATGTAGGGTCACAGGGGCACAGGAGTCTGAGAGGGCACATCAGCCTTCTGCATAGTGACCCCATTTATTCCTGAGTCTACTTCTAAGTTCATCTCAGCTAGAAAATAACAAGAAGCACAATTGGGTTTCCCACCCCAAACTCCCCACGTTGCAAAGGATGGCCAATGTGAATTAGAGGTGATTAGGAGGCCCCATTCCATCTCTTCTCTGCACCTCCCCCACCCCAGAGAAGCTCCCCTGAAAAAGACTAATTCTTCCACTTCCTGACCAGGGTGTCTCAGGGCCTCAGTGTCCTCCTGCTGCTGCCCAGGGGCTCTGCAGTGGCTGTTGTGCACCGGCAGGAGCCAGGGCCCCCCTTGTTGACAGAGCCATGCTGCTGTGATGGATGGTGTCTCTCCCAGGCTGCTGCAGTTGTGGCTTTCACTTCTACCCCAAGGTTCATCCTTAGGTCTCCTGGCACTTTAGAAAATGAGCTGCTATAATTCCACTCGGATCAAGCAGCCTTCCACAGCCGGTCCCTGCTTCAGCTTAATGTGGCTGCTGGCATGTCACTCAGGGATGGGCTCTAACGAACCCTCACCCAGAGGCCAGAGGGGCTTCCTGACGTGTCTGAAGGAAGAAGCAAGGGTGTCAGCACTCTGAGAAGCCTAGGGTGGGAGACTACCAGCCCCTCTGAGTGTGGAGGATGGGTGCTGCTTGCGGTCCCCCAGGGCTCTCTGGGTAGAACCTAGAGCTGTTAAAGAATGTCTGGAGTCCCTCCTGAGCACCTAAACTTAATTTTTATTTTAGTGACTCACTACCCTTGATCTTTGGGAGCAGCTTTCTGATACTCTCCCAGATCATCTCCCTGCTGAAAGAGAAGAAACTTGTGGTCTCTGTGTTTGGAGGGGATTCATCATGTGCCCCTTCAGGCTAATTCACTTTATCATCTCACATTCAATTTTATGGGTTAACCATGCTTGTGTCAAAAGCTGCCCTAAATCATAGTGGATTGAAAGCCATCACCAGGTTTGCAACTACTTTGTCGGTCAAGGCTGGCGGTGGGGTGGCGCCCCAGAGCGGAGCTGCTGGAGATGGCTTTGCTTGTGGGGGGCGGAGGGCTGCTTGGGGTCTGCTACTTAGTTGGCACTGGACTGCTTGGAGGGCCCAACCTTTTCACTCCCACACCTGGCCTTGTTCAGGGACAATGGGGTTCACCTGACCTCTTAGGCGTCTCCGCAAACTCTGTTAAACACCAGACCATTCGTGTGACAAATCAGGTCCTAAAGACCGAATCAGAAGCACCCATCCTCAGTGCAGCGTCACTACCACAAGCAGCCATCAGTCACGCAGCTTCAGAGACTGGGAAGCACGTCATCACCCAAGAGGTAATCTGCAGCCATCTTTAATCAGCGAGCAGAGTCCATTTATTGACAGAAATAATTGATCTCCGGCAATGAGAGGCATTTATCTTGTTCCAGGCACACTTCATAGAACAAGCCTTCAGAAAAAGTATGGGGCCAACACAGCAGGATTTTTTTTAAGTCATTACAGAATCGAGTATCACAGAACAATTAAAGTATAAACAAAACTGAGCAAAACAACCCTGCCTTTTATACACATCAGAAAGTAAGGGGTTCCATGTTCTCCCGCTCTTGGGTTATTCAGATAGCAGGCTCTCAGTTACTACTATCAAGTCAGAAACAGGATTTGACAATGATGATTCACATAACTAGTGTATAAGCACCTCTGGGGAGAATTCACTCTAAAAACTGCTTACTGGCTAATAAACTGCTTTTCAGAGAGTGGCGTTTCTCTGTCCCTGTCACTCAGCAGATGCTGCTGTATTTTCACCAAATAACAAGTTGAGCCTGTGACCTTCCTCTCACCTGAAGCCATGCTTCCCAGGGTTACCATGCTCTTTCCTAGGGCCTCCACCTTCAGGTCACTCTAAGTTGGTCCAGAAAATCATTGTGGGGGGGTAGAGGCAAAGTGCAGAAGCAGAGTCATAGGTTCCTGAGGTGAAGAACTGTCTGCTTACAAGGTGAATCTCAGCAGCTGAACTATGCTTTCAGATAGTGGAGGAGAACCTGTCTCCTAATTTTGGGGGTACTCCTAGAAAGTAGCCCTCTCTAGACCACATGCATCTTGAGAAAGTTTCAGACAGGTGAACTTGGTGTGCTGTAGGGTAGGGGAGACATTTTCTGCAGGTACAGGGGAGTTACTGTGGGAAGCTGCAGGTTTCAAGGTACCAGGTGACGTGGCCTGTGGGTAGCCTTTGCAAGCTCTACTCTAAGTACTTCCAAAGTTCTCCAACAAGGCTAAAAACTCCCCATCTAGCCCAAGATTCTTGCACATTATTTAAATAGGATGCAAATGCATGGTCTGCTTGGAGCCCTGGCAGCTTTCAATTTTTATATTTTCAGAATGGTAAGGCCTGCCATCAGTTCACTTGAAGTTCAGTCCAAAATGTGCCTGTCCCTGACATTTGTTCATTCTTTATGCAGGTAACATTTTGGAGAATTTAAAAAGAAGTCATCTTTGTACTCCATTCCCTACCACCCTCCAAAACCATTTGAAAAAATATTTCAGACATTTGTTGCATGCATAATAGCTGGAACAGGGCGAACTTATTTCCTACTGCCTGAATTTCCAAGTTGGATTCTATTATCCCTCTCTTTGGCAATCCATCGCTTATTTCTTTTCTGATATTTCAATGGTAGGAATTGCCTATTTGACCTAAGGGATTTGGCTTCTAAGGGCTAGGCAGATTCTATGCAAATACTGAGTCTGGGTGTTGCAGAGGTTAATCACAAGGAGGAGGATCCAGTGCTGATACCCAAGGACAGATGAGTGTAGAGGGAGGGAGACTTGACCCTTCATCGTGTTCATTTTTACCTGTTGCAGTAAAGATGGAGCTGGTGCTCACAAGCTAAGCACACATGCAGCTTAGTGCTGACAAAACCCCACCTTCTTTGCACCTGGGATCTGTGGGGAAGGGAGGCCTACTTGAAAGACAAAACTGCAGGATGGGAACCAAAGAAAATAGGGACCTAGGGTGGTGTCATGTGGGTGGTGATGCCTTCTACACAGATAGCAGCTACCTCTGAAGTTAAGTCTGACTCATGGGAGTGTGCACATATGGACATGTATTTGTATATGTGTAGATATGTATATGGTCCTTCCATATTTACATTTATGTGTAAATACATATATGTGCGCACACACATATATTCTACACACACAGTCATACTCTACACACACACAATGGCTGTTCCAAAAAGAAGGAAAGAAGGAGATGGGGGTAGGAAGGAAAAAGTAGAAAAGGAAACAAAAAGAAGAATCTAGAATTTGTGGAAGACTGGTAAATGTCCCTCCACACTTCCAGATTCTCTTTATCTTTCTTCCTGGGCACGTCTAGTTACTTCCAGGTTCCTGACAGAGAGACAGAGCTGGGTGACTACACTCTCCGTTAATCACTACCGTGGAATATGAGCGGCAAGATTAAAATTCATTTCTGCTTCATTCCACTAACTGGAAGCTGCTACCCTTGGACTCCCTCCTTTCTCCCTGCTTTCTGGAAAGCTGAGTGAGTAGCAGATCGATTTTGGCCTTGCAGAGGTATGGAAGGGAAGGAGCCTGAGAGAGCTTGTGGAAGAGAGAGCCACCTTGTTGTTGGCACAGTGCTGGACATTTGCAAAAGAGCCAAAGTGACCATCATATTCATTGTATTTAGTTTCTCTTTGTAAGAGCACATAGTGCTCCCTCTGTAAAGACACAAGAGTGAGAGAAAAATTGAATCTGGGGAAGTTGCAGAATTTCTACAAAAGCTCCTCTCAGGCTTTCTTGACAGCTATGTCCTCTCCTCCAATGTTTTTACGTGAAATGACTATAGAATCTTAATTTTATCCTGAGCATCTCTAAAGGTTAAGAATCTCCAAATTAGAGGCAAGAATCCATTGGGATGGGATGATTCTTCGATGGAATATGCAGCTTTCAAAACAGCAAATGCCCATTTTAGAGTGTTAGCAAGAGAGGCTGAATGGTTACATATCACAGACTCAGGAAACCTCTTGAAGGGGATTCCTATGCTGATTGGGCATTTGACAAGAAAATCTCTTTAGGTTCACCCAATGTTAGAATTTTCCAGAAAAGGTTAAGTCAGAAAAACTGAGTAACTTTTTGAGTGCTATTGACTTATTTCCATTGTACCTCTATTAACTTGGGTGGTAGACTTTAATCACCTATCAACTCTGGTACCTTCTCTTTGCGAATCTCCAAAGGCTGGTTTCAGTTTTCTTACATTGAAGACACAGATCATAAACTCACCATGGATTCTTTCTTTCCTGTGGACTACAACCAAACATTGCTTTTATGGTTCCATTTAGGTATGCCACTGGGCAGGTCAAGGATGGAACTTTGACTGATGCGACATGCATAGGGCCTCATTCATAAAAATAGACTTCTCAGTGACATGATCACCAATACCCAAAGTTCAGTCATGGGTGTCCATTCTTTTGTATGACCCATGGGCCTCATCAAGTCATTCTTTCTTAAAAAAAACAATCATCCATTGACAGGTAACAGATGAAATGTGTGTATTAGAAGCACAGAGAAAGAATGTTTACAGAGGAAATTGGCAGTGAAAAAATATATATACTTTATTCATGGTTCTCCATCACACATTCCCTCTGTGCTAATATATGAGAGCAACACAAGGTGGCCCCTCTGTGGTCTTTATTTGCCACATTCTGTGTTTCCAAGTACTTTCATATTCCAGACCAATACATGATGGAGAGTTGACAGTAACATACAGCCAAGAGAGCCAGCTGGCTACTTGGCTTGGCCAGGCATCCCTCTCCTTGCCTGGAGCCGTTCTGGGCCCTGGGATCCCACAAATAATCTGGTGCCTCTCGGTGTTTGAACAGTTGGCCAGGCCAGAGCTCTGGGTTCCTTTTGTGCACAGGTCATCTGAGGAGAAAGGGGACTCAGGACAGGTGGTTTTACCAGGTGGAAGGGAAAGGTTAGGCCGGGAGTAAAGCAAGAATCTGTCTGCAAGGTGCAGACAGAGATGGAGAGCCGGAATAACTCGCAGTGACAGAAGGTCACCAGACAATTGGCAGAGAGTGAAAAAGGGAGGCTGAGTAGAAAAAAAGAGGAGAAAGATGGAAAGCAGACCTCTGTTCATTGCTGTTGTGCCATGTGCCTCAATGCTGATAGCAGGATTCAAAGTACGAAAAAGTCTGTATATTTTGTATGGTGCTTTTGACTTTCTGTTGGGGTATTTTGGAGTCTCCAAAGCTCAAGGTGTGCTGACATGAGAGGAGGTTTGGTTTTATTCTCTAACTCTCAAGAAAATATGAAATTTTGGTTTCATATTAGGTTGTCAGCTTCCTTGAGCCCCCCCCCCTCCCACCTGCAATGGCAAGATGTAAATTCCAGATGTGTATTCCAGGTTGGCAGGATAGCTTGGCTAGAGAAGGGAAGGGAGCAGAGATGAGATGTCAGAACATAACCCTGTATCCAAAAGGGAAATAAAATGGGGTTGACTTGTCAGGATCTGGCAGTCAGGCAGCTGACCATCCCCTATACCAGTATACTGTGAGGATTGCTGCCTGACACCCATGCTGTGCTGGGGAGGCTGGATTAAATGCACAGACCCTCATGAGCCTGATTCTGAGACTTGGTTCACTGAAGTAGTCTCATCACTGAGATCACGACAGTTGACAAACCTGGCTACCCACTCTGCCTTTTCATTCTTTTCTGAACAGCCATAGACTCACAGGAGAAAATTGAGAGTGCATATTCATTCATATTGTCCTCAGTGCTTAGTTCACTGCCTTCAACATGGTACATGTTAGGGCAATGTGAGTGCTATGTACCAAATATTTTTCTCAGCACTCCACATTTCTTGGCTTTCTTGCTGTTAGGTAATGCCATGTGACTAATCTGATCAATGAATGGGTATGAGAAATCACTGTATTACCTCTGAGTTGAGGCATGGAAGAGTTAGTGGATGATCTCCAACCAGCTCTTCCCAGCAACTCCCAAGGCCAAATGCTCCAGATGGTGAAGCTTTAATAAGGTGCAATCTTTCTCAGATGGTGTAGGGAATGAACACCCACTAACCCATGTAGGAAAGGTTACTTAAGTGACAAATAAATTAATATACATTATTGAGATTCTGGAGCTACTTGTTACTATAGCATAACCTTACTGATCTGGACAAAAGTATTCAATAAACTGAATGAATGAATGAATGAATGAATGAATGAATGAATGAATGAATGAATGAAAAGGTTAAGATAAATTACAATAGCAGGGTGATAGGAAATACTTCTTCTTTGGTTTAACTTGCCTACTGCACACTGCTTGGAAAAAAAAATTTTTTTGGTCAAGGTCTCAGTTTTTTGAGTATACACTGATTGGCAGTTAACACTATTGTGTCTTCCCTAATAGCATTATAGCATTATTAGGTCTTTCAGGGAAAGGAATAAATGTTGGCCATAATAAATTAAATTAAACTATAGTGAGCACCTGCCATATTTCAAGCACTGTGCTCAGACCAGAAATATATAACTGGGTGAAATATGTCCCCTGCTCTTGGAAGAGTCCCATTCTAGTGATGTAGACAGGAAAAAAAAAACAAACCAGCCAATTGCCTTGCTATCAGCATCATGGTGGATGACAGCGGGACTTCCAGGCAAAGGAATTGTATATAAGCACAGAGATAACAGAGAGGATTTGTTAAAAACACATGGAAGAGGGTACTGTAAAGAGATGGTAAAGGTGATTTTGGAAGGAAGCAGAGGCCAGTTCCTGAATCCTATATGCCTTACTAAGGAGTATGTCTGAGAGAGAAGGGTTGTAAGGTATGTGGGTACTAGCTGTCTCTATTACTGCAGAGAGACTTGTGTTGCAAAACCATTTGATGATCTGTAGAGGTGGCAGAAAGTTATTGAAACATTTGAATCTTGAAGTTTACATGACAGGATTTCTTCCTCAAAAGCTCACCCTGATGGTGGTGTGGAGAATGTATGGTAGGGAGAGAGAGAGTGGAGGCTGGCCCCAGCCAACAGGCTGCCTTGTGTTCAAGCAATGATTACAGGCTACCCTCTGACTTGGCCTTTACACTGGCAGAGGATTATCTGGAGTGGTGCTACTCCTACTGAGGGATGATCTTTAACCTGACCTGCCCTGCCCCGCCCTGCCAGCCATGCATAGTCAGAATCAGAATCACCTCTGCTCCTGGTCTCCTGGCATCAGACTCTCTGGAGGTTCTTAGTAGTTCTGTATGAGTTTAGCTGAGGTCTTCATTGGGATGTTGGTGGGCCTCAAGACTGACTGGTTTCAGCCTAGACACTCAAAGAAATTGTCAATATATTTTGTTATTTTCCAAATGTCTTCTTTCCTTGCTTTTATTCTTTATGCTCAATAAAACATATAACTACCTAAATAAAAGGCACAGTTGCATCTCTGTGGTAATTCTGACTATTTTTTACGAGTTTCTTAAAAGCTTTTTAAGCCTATGACCATGGGGATAGTAAGTTTAGTTAGTAATTTTCTGGGGTTTTTTTTTGTTTGTTTTTTGTTTTTTTAGTCAGAGCAAAAGTGACTTCTTAAAAGAAATTGGGTAACTTTCCACTTTTCTCTATATTTACTACATAGTGCATACAAAAATAAATTCCAGATGGATTGAATAATTAAATCATTGCATTCTCCATCTAAATCCACTGAATTGGGTTCTTCTTTTAACCTACTATATGCCCAAATTAGTGTCCTGAGAGTTCAGAGGAGTCTCTCAGAGAACCTATTAATCCTGGTGGTGTGTGTGTGTCTGTGTGTCTCTGTGTGTTTGTGTGTGTGTGTGTGTGTGTGTGTACTAGAAGGGACATAGAGAGGAGGTATCAGTGGTAGAAGATATGGACTCACCTATCCCTCCTCCCACCCATATGAAAGTAAAATTCTCCTATTTAGTGTCAAGCAGGTTGTGTGTTTTAAGTCTGGAGACACTATTACCATTGACTTTTCCCAGATCCTCCTCCCCCCAAAATAGTCAGCCAAATCCCACCCAAATGAAATGCGCTCTTTTTGAGTAGCTGGGGAAATCTGTGATGACTGAATTTGTGTAAAGTGTCAATGGTACTTTAGGGGCAGGCACTAACACTAGAGGTGATAAAAGGCCCCAAACTTCTTTCCATGTGTGCACAAGTGTCCTGTCTCTCGTGCCCTCATGGCTTAGGGGTGCTGGAGTAGGTTTTCCTGCTTCACCTATTTGCCTTTTGGAGAACATTCCAGGGTGGGGTGCATTCATTCCCTGTGACTCTGATTAACCCAGAGGCTGGGACTGGAAGGTACATTGCCTTCAGCCAACATAGTTACTTCCAGGTTCCATTTGGCATACTTCTTCCTTTTCTGAGCACTGGAGGCCTGGCGCCTGGCTCTGTCTTCCAGCCATTGCCTCAGGGAGACATAGATCAAGCCCTTTGGAGAGGATGGCTTGAGGCCAAGACATTTATGCCCCCCAGGGGCTCCCTTCTGTCACCCCTCTTGTTTGCTCAACCACACCACTCAGTGCCTGCTGCTGATGGGCACAGCCTGCGCAATTTGACTTTGGAGGCTCCACCCAAGGTTTGATGCTGGCAGCTGGTGGTCTGAGAGGATGCTGATGTTGAGTAGTTGGAGCATTGCAGGGGGTGGAGTATTATTGGCAGCTTCCACCAGAAGCATAATCAGCAGCGCTATACCTGGGGCCACAGGGACCATAGTACTAAAACCATCAGAAATAGAGGGTGGCCTGGGGGTGGGGAGAGTGGTGAGTCACAATTAACAGCCTCAACAACAGTGAGCCTTCCTCACTTTACAGAGTGCTTCACCTAACACTGTCCCCATAGCAATGCTGAGAAGCTGGTGATCTGGCAGACTGAATGAATTTTGTGTATTGATGAGTAAATTGAGGTTTAAAGATATCTCAACTTCATTGGAGGTGGGTCTGGGAGTTGAACCCCAATCACCTGCTTGGCATTTTCATGCCCTATCACACTAAATTTCTGTCCCTGTTTCATATACTGTCTCCCAGACTACCTCCTTCTTTCTGAAATTTACACTCCCCTGCACTCTCAGGGTCCAGGGCTCTCAAACCTTTGTCTGCCCTTCCCCTGTAAGTATCCTGTCTGTCCCTGACTCATCAGAAGCTCTTCACACTAGGAAGAATACTTGCACTATTCCCCTGCTCAGAAGAATCTGTATTTTACATAATAGAAAGAAATATTTATATGATTTTTTTTTTTTTTTTTTGATACTAGGTCTCGCTATTTTTGCCTGTGGAACCGCAGGCTCATGCTGTGAAACATTTATATGAAATGATTAAACACTTCAAACCTTAAATTTTTTTAAGGACTTCCAGTTTTTTGTAGACCATACCTGAGATAATTGCTTCTCTGCCAGGTCTCAGGGTACTCACCAAGTCTTCTTACAAGACATGAGACACTAGGAAGCAGCTACTCTCCATTCCCATCAGGGATCAAACTAGGCTAGCACCAAAATGCCTGGACAGCAAATGACAACTGCAACTGCTGTACAACTAAGCCGGCCAAGATCTTCTGAGGGACTGAGAATTCCATCAGGGCTGCTATTTCGGCAAGTTTCAGCTCAGTTCTCCATGCAGAATTCTAGCCCAGGAGTATAACATGCATGCTCCACTCTGCTGTCTTCCATTTCCTTAACTTTAAAATCATGTCACAGGGGGAGTTTCTCCAAAGACCCACGTCAGACTGGCAGGAGTGTCTCATCCTTAGGGCTGCATGCAACTCTGTTGAGGGGTCCACCTTCTCTAGCTCAGTCCAGTTCACTGGACTTCTGTCCCCCAGTTCCTGCACAGCTATCCATCCTTGGAGATCAGAGGGTCTGTGTCACAGGCCTTCCGGGAGACACTCTTCTACCCTGGCTAGTGATGGTGACCTGTTTTTTGTAAGCTGTCCCTTCTTTGTTAGGTCATGTTTTTAAAGTGTGCTAACTTCAGCACCTCATCTAAGTTACTGAACAGGAAATGGAAGGACAGACACCACTGGGCTGAGCTGAGGGCTCAGGCTTGGGTGAGGCTGACGCTGGTCCTGCCCAGTCTGCATCCTGTTCTGCAAAGAGGGCAGAGAGATACCAAATATATTCTGGGCAGAAACTCAAATGTCTCAATATTTCCCAAGTACAGGGCTCTGGGGAGAACTTGTATTTTATGACATAGGGTTATTTATTATAAGGTTGGTGTTATGGGCCAATAAATTCTAGTCCAAAATTACAAAGTGGGCTTGACCCAAAGATCCAGGACTGAAGCCAGAGAAAGTGAACAAGCTCTTGATGGTGTGACCAGCAGAGGGCATGGATAGGCCTTTATGGGTTCTCCAGAGTCACCCGAATCTCCAGTTCCTAATCTTCCCAAACCAGCATCTTTTTGATCATCACTTTATCCCTCCTTCCTAAATCCTCTACTCTGTAAACCCTTAATCAACTGGGATAAGAATGCCAATTTTCTTTCTCGATTACATTGATCATTTCTGCTCTTAGGTGAGTGTAGATAGAGCAGCATCATCTCTATCTGAACTGCATGATTGAACTTAAACTTCACTCCTGTGACGCTTCTAATTCTTCAAGCAATTCTGCTCTCTGGGTGAAAGCAGTCTGAAGAAAAAGGTTAAAGATAAATGTAATTGACATTCTGTGTGGCTTTGCAGTCAAGAGTCCTCTCGAGTACTTTACCCTAGAGACAGGATTTTATGAGATTATCATTATTTCACTTCATAGATGTGGGAAAGGAGGCTCAGAGAGGTCAAGTGAACTGCCTTTAGTCACACAGCCAGGGGGAGTACAACTTTTCTCTTAATGTTTGCAGCATAGGAGGAGGATTCCAAAAAACAAATCTATAGATTAGGCCAGGGGCTGAGAAGAAACACTTTACTTACAACTTTTCTTGGGGCAGGTTTAGGTCATTCATGATGGATCTCAACTTGAATTGTCTGTTTTTTGATTACTCATGGGTGACAAGGTTGAGCCTGGGATCATGAGTCAATGTTGGCTCTGCTGCTGACAGCCCTCAGGGTTAAATGGGTGCATTCACTGGGAACCCACTATCTGTGTCCCCTTAGCTGCAGTTCTGTGCTCCTGCCTTAGTGGAGCAACTTTGGAGACAGACACTGACTTGTCCCAGCCTCTAAGAGGGACCAGAAAGTGCCTTGGTTGCTTTGATGCCCATGTCCTGGCAGAGAGGAGACAGCCGGAGAGCTGGAAATAGCCCCGTGGGTCTCGAGGGATCAGGGGGACTCCTCCGCAGGATCTCTAAATTGAGTAGCTGTGGGAGGTGCAGATTCACCCTGCTGGCAGTACAAGGGCCCAGGGCTGAAGGTGGGGAAGGCATTGCTCTGGGGGGCTCTTGCATTTCTCTGCTGCCTTCTTATCACCTTCTCTCCTTTGATCTTCATGTCACCACGGTTGGGCGGGGGATACTGATGCTCTTCCCCAGCTCCATTAGGAAGTTACTGCAGGGCAACATGGTAGACAGGAGGAAAGGGTGATGATGCCCCTCACCCCCCAACCTGGCCAGGTTCTCTCCCTCAAATTCCAGCACATCTTGATAGAGACTGGGGAAAAAATCCAGACAGAACTCCCTCTCATTCCTGCTGCATTTCAGATGACCCTCAGATAGGGGTCTTCTGTGTAGGTATTCAGATTATTGTACCCCTTTACCTCTGATAACCAGATGAGAAAGACAGGTGAACATACCTGAAGACTTAGTTTTCAGGTGCAAGTGAGACTAACAAATACATCTGTTTGCTGGCCCAGGACAAAGGAAAACCCCAAATGTGGTTTATTTGTGTTTAGGACTTCTGAGGAGTTTGCCAAGAAATCATGAAGACTAACCATCTTCCAATTTTTCTTGTTTATGCCTCCTCCTCATTACATCTTATCCACCCTGAACTCACTGTCACACCTTCCCTGCAACACTCTAACTTCTGTGCTCACCAGGATCTTCTCTGTTCTCTTTCCTTTCTTCCTCCAGATAAAACAGCATTGACATGGAGAACTTGTATCTCCCCAAATGCACAGTAAAGACCCTTATTGTGTTTGCTATTGTTCTAGAGGGGGAGTAAGTGAGAGGGCTCAGACAATCTGATGAAACTTGCCCCAGAAGTACAGGGAGATGAAGAGAATTAAAGTAACTGCCTTAGGAAATGTACTGTGTTGTACAAAGAGCAATATTCTAAACTTTGAGGGGAAAGATAAGGACCCCAGGAAATGTGTCAAGGAGCAGTCACTTGCTCATCACTTTCTGAGGAGGATTTGTGCAGTTTTCAGTGTTCATCTCCTCCCATATATTCATTTCTAATTATCTTGTTCAACCATTTTAGCCTTAGCAACAAGAAGTCAAGGCATAGGAACAAAATTTCAGGGCAAACTCTGCCTGTGCTTATCAAGGGGATCCTGCCAAACCCCAGTCTAGTAACTTTTGGGCAATGAGTATCAATGAGTCCAACCAGTGAGGGAGGAGCCAGACCTGCCAGCAGAGACCTCTCTCTCTTTCAAGACTGATTTTGCTGATCGGGTGGCAAGTTTAGAGTTGGAACCTGATGGCCTAGGTACTTGATGAGGGGCACTTCTGCTACTAGGGGACTTCATCCTCTCCTTCTTCCTCACAACAGTCAATCCTCTGAATGAAGACTGAACAAATGAAGATGAGAAGTAGAAGGGCATCCTGTCTGTGTCCTGACTAGAGAAATGACTGGCCATCTTAGTGTAGCCCTAAAGGAGAGGATCCTGTGAAGAATAAGCATACTAATAAGGGAGACAGAATTTCAGAGTCTTCAGAGACTCACTGATGGCAAAGTGAGAACTAGCCTGAGTTGCTGGTCTCCTATTCAGACCCAGAACCCCAGAAACAAGCTACTATTTTTTTAGTGAAATGCATAGTTTTTTGATTTTTTGTTTGTTTGTTTTTTGTCTCCAGGTGTTTTCCAACTAGAAAAGTTCATAGAAGAATTGGTGTGGCCAAGTGGCCTATTTTTTTGTCCCCAGGTGCTTCCCAACTGAAAAAGTTCATAGAAGAATTGGTGTGGCCAAGTGGCCTGTCACTGTCCTCTATTAGAAGTCAGACACTTGACTGGGAATTCTGCTTCTGGAATAATGTTCCCAGATAAACACATCAACTCTCTGTCAATATTGATGGCAAATACTAAGAGTTGAGGAAATTTGAATGTCAAGTTCCTGCAACAGGGGTGAGGAGTTTCTATATTTTACATTCCTCTGAGGTAAGATCCACCCAGGAAGGCATCTTAGAAGAGTGAGTCTTCAGTTCCAGTTTAAATGAGGATAAACAAAAAGACTGAGAAGGGATAAATTTGGGGACAGAAACTATGTCTCTTGTCAGGTTGTCTGGACACTTTTTCACTTCTATCAAAGCTACAAGAGATTTGTCTGGTCTGGTACAGATGGGGAAATTGGATTGTATGTTTAGTATTTGTTGACTGAGTGCAACCAATTTAAAGGAACAGAACTTTAGTTTTGTTATAAGCAATGATTTGGACAATATATATGACAAGGTCAAAGTTGGGCCCAGCGAGTCAGTGTGTGAAGAGGAAGCTCAACACTGGGGAAATAGGAGATAGCAGGAGAAGAATGCTTGGGATCATAATGGGGTGGGAAGCACTGTGGTGTTAGGGACTGCTGAACAGGGGTCAGTCCTGCAGACAGATTGAGGATAATGTTCTATGACAAGAGAAAGTGCATTGAGTAGCCTTTCTTTCAAAATGTGGTTCTGAGAATGGTTGAGACTCTGGTTCTGTGTGGCCAAGTGGAAGGTGAGACCATCAGGTGTGCCAAAATGTCTACAATCCTTCAGACCAATATTGTGTTCTTTCTTGGACTATCTAGTTCATTTCCTCTTGTTTCCACCTCACTGCATAGTAGAGAACATTTCCCATTTTAATGTTCTCCCTAGGTATGAGGGATGTTTTTAGTTCATTCCAGGTCTTCTTCAAGTGTATCTAAGTGGAAATCTAAAGGGCCTATTGTCCAGAATCAGATCCTTCCAACCCTCACTTTACCCCCTAGTAGTTCCACATGGGCAGGGTTGACCAGCTGGCTTCATATAAGCAATGACTGCTGATTATTGAGAGGGGTGGGACCTCCTATTGGCGACCCCCAACCCTGACAGCTGGGCAGAGCTGAGTGGCACAGTCAGACCCTCCTCCCACATATGGTCTCCTATAGAGACTTCATCTTGTCATTCTGGGCCCCAGCCTGCTCATTGCAACCTCTAAGGTTCCAGATGTTCTTAGGACATTTGGATCTTTACCTTGGAGTAAGTTCAAGAATATGTTGTAGTTTGATTATTAGGGGACTATTGCTGCCTTCATATTTTAATGATCTCCCCTGGATCTCTAAGTAGTTTGCAAATTATTTCTCACATCTTTTGAAATTGCATGTGATGAAGGAAAGTAGTTCCTCTTGTTCAGGAGCAGGACCTGGTAATGAAAACTGTGGCTGCCTTGTTGACAGCACAAAATATGTGAGTTGGGAGTAAGACACAACAGGCCTAACTCTCTGGTCTGGACTCCATCTATGGCATGCAGATCTCCATTGAGAAAGAAGCATAACCAGGCAAAGAATGACCTCTCATCCTTGGAAGATTCATAGAGTTGCAAGTCAACATCTATGTTGAACGCAGCCAACAAATATTAAAGATACAATCCAATTTCCCCATCTGCACCAGAGCAGACAAATCTTTTGCAGCTTTGATAGAAGTGAAAAATCAGTGTTCAGACACCCTGACAAGAGAGATATTTTCTGTCCCCCAAATTTAACTTTTCTCAGTCTTTTTGCTTATGCTCTCTACCTGCCTGAATACGAAACCGAGGCATCTCATGAAAATCTCTGGACAAACTGCCTTTGGATACATTAAGGGGGTCCTTCCAGACACCAAACAAATGGTTTATGAACAATGAATACCTAGCAGCCTAAGTGGTGAGGGAGGGAGCGATCAGACCTACCCATAGATTCTGCCCCAATCTTGCTCATTCTATCTATTGACCAAGGAACATTGTCCCAACCTTGGAGTGTGCCACTGCCAACTGCCCAGCATGAGCAATCTGAGCTCCTCCCTCCTTTGCTCCTTGCATCTCTCAACAACCACTGGTCTTGTCAGTCATGCTGAGAAGAATCTCAAATGTTGGTGGTGGACTTGGCCCTGGGCCACCAAATCTTCCTGCTGCAGATGAGATGAGAGTCTCAAAAGCAAGAGATTCAAAAGCAAGTCTTAAAAGGAAGAGAACTAGCATTCTTTGATAGCTTTAACTTACCCCAGTTGGGTGTACTAAGTTACATTATCAAAAGACATTAACAAAGCATGGTTCAAATAATATCAGGTAACACTAACATGATCAGCCCTTGGTGACACAAGCAAACCCAAGCTCATAGGCTTCCTCAGGATTCTGCAGATGATAAGTACCTTCTGGTAACACTGATGGGTATATAGATAGGCAAGTTACAGTGCAGTATAGCATAGTCCTAGGATTGCTGGGCCTACGACAGCTTCCACAAACAGGTGTCCTTCTATATTTGTAAGGTAGAATGGAGAAAAGAGAGGCAAAAACAATAAGGTTGTGGACTTTAGTTACTTGGATAATGCTTTAGGTTTTGATCCATTGGTGCATTAGTTGTGGGAGGAGTTAATTCTCTGGGTCTCTGAATGAGCACAGTCCTGCTAAGAGCAGCTGGGGAAGAGCTTGAATAGTGACTAAAAGGATCATTGAGCAAACGGAACTTCTCTTACCTGCTCTATCATTTCAATGTCAGTGATCTCACTCAGTGAACTCCACCAATGTGGAACTACTAGAGGGTAGAGTGAAGGCTGGAGGGTTTGGATTCTGGACAACAGGTTCTTTAGATTTCTGCTTAGATTCTCTTGAAGATCTGGACTGAACCGAAAATGATGCTCATGTCTAAGGAGAACGTTAAAACAGAAAAATATTCTCTACTATATAGTGAAGTGGAAACAAGAGGAAGTAAACTGAACATTTCACAAAAGAACACAACTGATGGAATTGTACTTTCAGTTCCCAATTAATGCAATATATGCAAGCATTGATTTTCAGTGGTGTGCACCTGAGACTATACAATGTTATAATGCAGCATTATTTCAATAAAAATATTAAAATAAGATTATTTTTTAAAAAAGCTTGGTGGGGGGTGAGTAGCATGTGTGCACATGTGAAAGAACAAAATTGCAACTCACCCAAAATTAAAATAAAAGTTAAGAAATAAATTTTAAGGAAAGAGAATGGGACCCATGTATGTTTCAGCAAAAAGGGAGCAACTATTGACACTTGCAGTAACATGTTTTTATTAATCTTAAAAACATTAGATTAAAGGAAAGGAATTAGACACAAAAGTTTAGTTGGTTTCTTTTTTATCAAACTCAAGAACAGACAGAACTAATTCATAGAGATGAAAGTCAGAACAGAGGTGGTCTGGGATTGTCCAGACTGGTGAGAGTGAAGCTGAAGAGTGATGAGAATAGTTTTAATTTTGGTCTGAGTGGTAGTTATATGAGAGTATTGAGTTGCATGTGTGTCCATATTCATGCACAAGGAGTCTACCTGCATAAAGTACCACTAACATCCAAACAAAAGTGGAGGAGGATGTGATCAGGAAATGCAAGAAACTCATAGCCAGTTTCCATGTTGGGGAGTCTCTGGCTGCCCCATGGTGGGTCCTTCTAATGCTGGGGTAACTTGCTGAGTGGCTGAGTCCCCTCCACAGCCCAGGCTAGGAGTGGACTACTCCCTGGGGTACCTACTGGCATACCTTGCACACTTCAGCTGGGTCTATTAGGAGTCCCTTGAATTTGAGCTCACACTTACTATGTAGTCCTACTTGTTTTCATAAGTGCTGCTACTTAAAAAAACCATGAAAGGAACCAATGTTTTTGAAAAAACTAAATTAAATTTTACAGTGAAATTTCTTAATGCTCCTTAAATATATGTATAGTTATGAGAAGAATCAAAGAGTTTGAAAAAACTAAGCCGAATTTTTGGGAAAGTTTCAATGAAAGCAAATTACCAAGAAAGAATTGATGTCTGTCAACTAGTTGTGGGGCAAACAAGTAGAAAAGATTGAAGCAAAAGTTATAAAAATTTAGTTTCCTGGCCTGTATTCTTCACACATGCAAGCGCTTATGCTACTTTGAAGAAATTGAAACTGGACATTGTCAAGGAGACTTTTGTGGTTTAGCCAAAACAAGAAGGCAGCAGCTTTTCTCAGATCTCCATCCCCACGCCTGCGGCCTTGGCCCTACACGCTAAGCTTTACAATAAACAGGCATGTGCATTTCACTTAAAAATAAAGGGTTTATTGTGAGTGTTTCCTATGTACCAATGGTCCATCTGAACCAGCTGCTTTGATGCCCTGCACAGCTCCCTGCTCCTGGGGCAGGGATGGAAAGGCTTGCACTCAGAGAAGCGGCAATTTGAGACAGAAAACCTGTGAGCAAAGACAACTTTCCCCAAAGTAAGGTGTTCTCCTGATCTCTGTGTTTAAAGAACCAAGCGGGACATCCATCATGTGAGTTCATCTGTGTGAACACGGCCTGGAACATTTCACGCGGTCTCACTTCTGCTTAGTGTTTAAATGCGATGTGCACACGGCCTCGTGTTTATGCCGCATTTGCTTCTTGCTGCCTGTGCAACCCTGCATGGTCCCCCTCCCACAGCCCTGTGTGGGGCACAGTTCAGGACGAGGATCATGCGAGTCAGCTGGCATCCATCCAGCTCTTATCAGTGGACTGCCTGCTTATTAGCCGGGAGGGGGATGTGCTGGTGACACAGACCTATTCTTTTGAAAAAGACCTTTTTTCCCCCCTCATCCTACCATCAGCATTACACTTGCCCCCCAGGTTTCTCCATGTTCTGTTTAAAGGCCAATGTAGACCAGCAAGGACCTGCCATTCACATACTCACGATTCAGAGTCCAGATTGGAATTTCAAGTTTTGTTTGAACTAAGGGGACTCGTCAGGCCGGTGTTAATCTCAGAGCCATGCTTTCTTCCTCAGGGGTTTCAGTAGACTCGCCCTCTTGGTATTTCTTTCCCCTCAGAATGGTGAGCCTCCAGGAGGTGAGCTTCCCAGGGATAGGACAGAGCTCTGCTCTCCATTATGAATGGGAGGCAAGTGCTTCCCATGGGGAGCTGACTTCCTTTCTTTCTCTACCCCACAGACTCTCTGTGTAGTCTCTGTGCCCACTGTCCCATATTCTCTACTTTGACATCTGTAACCTGCCTGACCCTGAACCTCAGTGTTCACTAGTGCTTGGAGGGAGTAAAGAACTCACCTGTGGCAATGACTTTCAAATACAAACAGACCCATTTGGGCTTAGCTCCCTGCCTCTTCTTTTAGGGCTCTCCTCTCTCGGCCGCTACCCACTGGTGGGATCACTGAGGGTTGGGTAGCAGACAGCCAGGTCCAGAGACCACTGAAGTTGTCCAGACAAACCAATCCTGAGCCCTTTTGCCTTGCTTTGCCCATTTTCTTCAGAGAACTACAATGTAGTTCCTTGCCAACAATGTTGTCCCCTCTCACTTGGCCTCCTGACTCCCTGTGGCTCATCGCGCATGGCTGGTCCCTTGCTCCTGGGGACTCCAAGCAACAAACTGGCCTTTCATTGAGAGTTATCTCTTGACCTGCCAACCTTCCCAGAGTTCATATGTCTTGCCAGTACTCCTTGCCATGGGACATGGCCCCAGGCTGTCATTTTCTTTCCCTGCCTCTCCAACCCTCTTGAATTGTTTCAGTATCAATATTTGCATAATGCTAACTATTCTAACCTCTTTGCTTTCATTCATTCACATGCAGTGCCCAATATTTGTGCTAATATGCCCATTTCATCCCAATTAGCCTCACTCATCATACCTACGAGCCAAGGATCTGAGTCTAACACTACAAGAAAAAAAGACCTTATTTACCAGAATTATTACTCAGGGTTGAACTTCTTCCGGATCCTCTCTTGGGTCAGAAATCAAGCCTGGGTTGTTCGATGCGGCTACCAGAGCATTCAGCCTGGTGGGAAGTGGGGGCTGGGGCAGGAAGTGCCCGCAAGGCTTCTCTGGCTGGTGAGTCCGTGGCCTGTCATCCAGGTGGCAGAGGACAGGAGGCTCGTAGGGGAGGACAGGAGGAAGGAGAGGAAGGAAGTGCTCAGTAGCACGGTGCTTCCCAGCAGGTAGAAAGGCTGGTGTTTGACCTGAGATCCTTGGAAAACACGCCCCCCGTTCTTTCCACCATATTGTGTGGCCCAAGATGGCAGAAAACACAGAAGAGATACCATGAAGGAGAAAGCCATGGGAGATAAGACTCAGAAGAGAGGAAGAAAAAGCATCAAAGCTGCCTCCCAATAGGCATGTTTTAAGAGAGAGAGAAAGAGAAAGAGAGACACGAGGTAGGGGGAGGGGAAAGCACCAGGTGGGCCAACTGTAACTTTGGCAGAACCTGAGATGGGGCACAAGTGTCTTTGTTCAGGGAGTTTCCCAATTCTGGTCCTAGAGGAAGAAGGCAATTGATGTGGGCTAATGGTGCCAGGAAAAAGAGAGAGCAGTGTGTGAGTGCTGCCAGCTCCCCACTGGGAGGTAAAGCTGTTAGGTAAAGGGGCAGATTGGCTCTCTTTCAGAGGGTTTGTAATCCCCCACATGGCCCCGGGAGACCTGGCTTCAACAGCCTCTTCGCTGTCAAAGAGACCCCCCCATCCCACCTCTACTCTCCTTTGTTCGGATCTTCTTTGACCTCTGTGTGTCCACTCCTGCTCTCTGCACTGTGTATGTTGGGATGACAAGCCAGGCTCCCGGGAGGTCACTCAGGATGTGGATCTCTCCTTACTGCTTTTACTGCTTCCGTGAATCTATCACCACTGTTCCTAGTCCCTCTTGTCACAGTATGATGGATGAGTCCATGCAGAGGAGACAGGCAGGTTGCTTTCCCTGGGTTTGAAGGATGGGGTGCTTTCCCAGGCTGGAGATTCAGGTAGGGCATGGCAGGTGTGAATTTATGAAAAGCACTGAAGCCTTCAAGTAGCCATTCAGTGTCATAATCATCAAATCCTGATTTTGTCATCTGACTCCTTCCTCAACTGATCACCACCTATAGCCCCTTCTAAGTCAATGAACCAGGGCATGTCAAGTTCTTTCCTCCCTACATCAGCAGTGAACTCTGCATGATGATGTGGTGGTCTCACCATGACTAGAACACTGTGGCTGCTGAGGGTGGACACAGCTTGTGCCCTGACCTGTATCACAAACCAGGCATGGTGGCGCTGACAGCTAAAGGGCAAAGCACAGTCCTTCATCAACATGGTGACTCACTTCTTGCCCAAAGCTCACTGGCTCCCATGCTCAATAAATGGCTGTCCATCAAAATTCAGAAGTTCATTGATAAAGATAATAGTGGACATGTCTTTCCCTTGTATCCCAACCCCTCACCCCAGCTTCTGGGACTGGGCTGCTAATGACTTGAAGCTGTGCCCATCTTTGGAGCACTATTCTTGGGTGCCTAGAACAGCTCCTGCAGCAAGAGTTGGAAAGACCTGCAAGTTCATCACCTTTCTCTAGTCCTTTAGTCCTTCAGTGGGCACAAATTCTGAGTAGTAGTTTTTACTCCAGACATCACTACCAGATCAGATAGAAGCAGGGCTTCACTGGCAATCATGATTGAGGTGGCTTAGTTCTCTACTATGTTGCTTGCCTCCTTCCCTCTCAGTAGCTTGGATCCTCCCTTCATAGTCCTCCTCTGCAGACCCTAACCCCAGAGATCAATGATCTTGCCCAGTGCTGAGGATATGGCAACCTCAGGATGCTCATTATTTGCAGGAACTAAATAATCATAGCAATGACTGGGGCAACTGGGATATAAGCACGCCCAAAGCCAGCATGGAGGCACACCCAGAGTGTAAGCCCTCAGAGCTGAGTCCTTCTCAACGTGTTTCTGAATACTTGATTCAATGACTTTGGAGTAAGGAAAATATGCATTTGAATTTTGATTTTGCCCTACACTTGCTGGTGCTCTTATGGAAACTTGGAATATTTAATCCATATATTCTTCATGTATAAAATGCATATAAAACCCAGCTCACTGAAACATCATGGGGATGATCTCATTTATGGGATAATAAATGTAAAGTTCTTGGGTTAGAACCAGGTTCTGAATGAATGCTCAGTAATGGGAGCTGGTCTTAGTGGGCATTGTGTGTCTTCACACGATGGAATTGTGTACACACACTACCACACAGGTCACTGATAGATCCCTGTAGACAAGCTTGCAAACATGATGTTATTCTATTAATGATGAATTATGAGTTACTAAGCTGACCACAAGAACAAGCTCTTTCTATTCTTCTATTTACTCCTTACTTTCAAAGTATTGGAACCGGCACCTATTTACCCCAGGTTATCCTCTAAGCTCTGCTCTTTCCTTTGCTGATCCTAAATGAGTTTTCTTCTTTGGTTGAAATTTTTCTTTGTAAAAGGAAAACATTCCGAAGCTCCCCCATATCTTTGCTGCCCCAGGCTCATGAAAAGCTAAATCCGGTCTTGGCTCTCCAAAAGAGAATAAATCCTAGCCTGCCCCCAAAGAAGTTGCTGTCATAATTACATCTCCTTTTGGAAGTAATTTGATTTAATCGCATTAAAACTAGATTGCGCCATTTCCTTGGCCAAAGTTTGTTCCAAATTGACTTTGTCATTTCCCGCCTGGTCCATAGATTACTCCTTTCTTTCAGGGTGGTTGTTCTTAAGGAAAATATTTGGCTATTTCAAAGGAAAGTCCAATAGAATGCCACAGGGTGGCACTGATACCTTCTACTGGAAAAGCAGGTACCCCAGTGAGCCCTCACCTGCTAATCCCCATTCTAGCTCTGCTCATGTTCCCTGCTGAGGGCACCTGGGATGGCCAAAGCAAGTCTGACTACTGCTTCCCAACTGATGGGACAGATGATACCAAGGTGGCTGCGCCATGCCTCATTTCTGCTCTCTCCTCCTGGCCCTCCCTTCCCTACTTTCTATACCCTTCTCCTAAGTCACTCATGGAGAATTTATGTGGTTTACCAGATGGCTAAACATAGTGCTTATTAGTCAATTATTTGTGTTGGGTCTCAGAGCAGTCAAGTTGCTCCCCGGTGCTAAGCATCACGGCCAAAAAAAGAGGCAACATGCTCTTCGATTCATGACAATATGACATCTAAGCTGCAGGGACTTGTATAAAGGAAGAGTCTGAGCTGCGGTGGTGAGGGAAGATTCCCCAAGGAAGAGGGACTGACTTCTGGCTGGCCTTGGAGAAGTGAGGGGAGGGGAAGGCATCGTAGGCTGGGGTCAGCTGGAGGGCAGGAATGGGGACAGTCTCTTCTTGTCCTGCTTCCTTGTCTGAGAAAGGAGAGCTGAGGCTGGATAAGTGGGAGGGCTTAGATAACAGATTGCCAATGGAAGAGCTGAATGTGAGTGTAACTCAAAAGCCCATTTGAGAGGAAACCCAGGTTTTCACTCATCAAGAAGGGTTGTTTACAGAGCTCTTTTTCCTGAATCCTCGTACTTCATTGTCAGTGGAGTGGAAAAGTCAGTGGCAGCAAATCACATGGAGGTTACGCTAGGCCTTCCTTGAAGAAGCCCTGGGGGTTCTGAGCAGGGCCTGACCAGATGCAGTGTCTCAGCTGGCAAGGGCATGTAGGATGGGGATTCACTATGCCTAGAGCACAGGCTCTGAGAGGTCCCGACAGGTCTTGTCATACCTGAATACCTGAACTTGCAGAATAATCCCCCTTGTGAGACCCTCTATTACTGTCACTGTAGCTTCTTGGACCTCCCACCCCATCTTTGCTAACCAGTAGTCTCAACAAAGCAAGGCTTGTATTATCTCCTTCCCCAGTCCAGAGAGCTGACACCACCTTTTCAGTGACAGATAACCACTACCATCAAGAAGTCCTTTGTCATGTCTATTTTTAATTAACTCACCCATTAATGAGATTTATTAAAGGCCCACAGTATAGAGGGTGATGTCCCTCATCCTGTGCTTTTCAGGTCATGGACCAGCAGCTCCTCCTCAGGACACAGTGCTCTAATCTCTCACCCCATCACAGAGACCAGCCCTGAACCAGAAGGAAGACACCAGACAGGGAGCTGCCCAGGTGGGGACGGGACGGGTTTGAAAGTGGTTCTTAATGGAGGACAGAGTCACATTCTTGTGGAAGATGTGCTGAAATGTGCTGAGATGGCCAAAATGGGAACTGCCTGTTAATAGCACAAGTGACACATCATAGATCACCAACTGACAGACTCAGCCCCTTGCTGTCTTCAGGCACGCAGGCTGCATGCTAATGCTGCCCAGAGGGACCAGCACAGGTTCTATGCTGCCACCTGTCCTGGTTGCTTGCTAGACAGGGAAGTCCTTATGAACCAGGAGAGATATTCTAGAAAGAAAAGCAGGGAGCAGTCAAAAACCACATTTTGTCATTTCTTCTCTTAGCCATAAAGAGTCTTCAAGTTTTTTTCTTTCTTGCAAAGGTGAAATGTACTTAAAAGACTCCTTCCCTCTCCCCAGTTAGAGGACATGTGACACTCTAAAGATAACAGCCCACATTTTTCACCCAGTCTAAAGCATCTTAGATCACAGGGTTGGGAGAAAAAAGTACCCTGAAATTTCTTCACTTTTTTGGTGAGACCTGGCATAACAGTCAAATGAAAAGACATACATGGGAGAGTTTTGAAAATCTCAAAAAGTTAAGAAACAAGGCTTGTGGTAAAGTCACTATGAACATACTCAGGTCACAAAAGAGTTAAGTGCAAACACTGAGGAAGAGGACAAAAGATTTAGAGTTTCTAGTTTCTTTGATGTCTCTCTGTTTCTTATGAAGTAACCTGTGTCTAGGAAAGGGAAAGCAGTCAGTATCAGCTTTGCAGGGAAAGCAGTCACTTGAGAAAGCAGAGCATGTGAGAAATGTGGTTTTGACTAAGCATTACCTTTCTTTTTTTGAGTCGCTTGTCTATTCATCTGACAGGGGGCCTTGTCCTCCTCCAGGAAGGTCACCCCACAAAGGATGGAGGTGGGAGGCCTAGGGAAGTCAAAGTCTGAATTTCAAAGTCAGATCTAATTTTTCAGTTATATAACTACTCATATCTCATTTTTTATTTTTATTTTATTTTTAGATCAGAACCAAAGGAGAAATTCCAGTTGACTTAAAGTACTTATTGAGGAGGGGATCTAAGCATCTAGAGTAAGTTATAGGCTCACACTTGCCTATAACCTACCTATAACCTATTCCAACTTCCTGTATGAGCTTTCCAAGCAGACCGTGAACTTACAGTGACCCTCTAACAATAATGACGTGACTGCTGTGATAAGAGCTACACATCACCACACAGGGCACGTGACACTTGTTATCTTTTGTATTTTAAAATGAGAAAAGTACAGAGGTTCAAGAAAATTTCCAAGAGCAGAGCAAGTGGCCAAATCCAGTCTCCTTCCTTACTCCACACAGCTGCCCTGACCTGACTCTGCCATAGCCTTCTTCAGGGGGCTTCATCCCCTTCTCCCTGAAGTCCAAGTTGTGACCTGGGTCCCTTCTGGGGCGCTGTCTCTTCCTGGACTGATGAGTGAGCAGAGCCAGCGAGGTCTCAGAGGACACTTAGCAGGAAGCTTATTTGGAAGAAGCCAGAAACAGTCTTGTCTCCTTGTCTCCCCCCCCCCCCCCCCCCCCCCGCCAGGGACAAGACTTCATTGAGATTAAACCAGGGTGGTATCTCTCCTATGTGGGTCCAAACCTTTCTAGGCATTCTGGAAAACGTCTCTGACTGATGGATTTCTGGGGAAGATGGGTGTCGTAGGTTGATGCTAGACTCGATGCTCTGTGGAAACTCATATTCAGGGACAACCTACAGGAGGATGGGACTGATGTCTCACAAGGAGATTTCTGTCAACAACAGAGAAAAGGAATGGGGGGGCAGGAGCAAGCAGGTGCACTATGTACTTGTTACCTGTAAGATGGCTCATTCTGGTGTCTGTGCTGTAGGCTTCATCATATTTCATTTCATCCCAATAATCAAATGAGAAGTTAAGACCATTAGGCCCTGTTCTCAAGGAAGCAAGGGAACCCCCCAAAGAATTTAAGTGAGTCCAGGACCAGTCAACAAGCAAGGAGCAGATGTCTTCAGACCCAAGTCCTTGTTCTGCAATTATGCCATGGGAGAGGTTTCCGGGGTGGGGTGGGGGGGTTCCCCAAGGCATCTCCCAGTTCTAGGCATCCTCTAGAGAGTTCAGCACTTCAGGTTTCCACTCCCCAGCACCTGAGCTTGGTGGCTGCTTAGCGTAAGTGCCTCCATCACCTGTGTCCTACTAGTAATTTACACAGGGACAGGAGAGAGCACAGGTCATTTTTGAGGCCCTTCAGTCCAGTGTTTCTCTATTCTGCCTTCTTCTGTGGATAGGAGAGTGGAGGAATTTCTCTCTCTCACTCAGGCTTCTGCTTCCTGTTTGGATAGTATGTGCCTAGGTTCTATGACTGCTGTGAATTAGGTTCTCCCAGGGGTCAGATGCTCTTTAAAGGCAAGGCAGCTTGGTGATGAACTTCCCAAACCGGTGGCCCTGCAAGGCTGGCTCTCTCCCTAATCCCTGGCCTTTCATGTTCCCAGGGCCCTAATTGTCATGAATGATTGACTGCAGGTTGGGTGATGGGAGCTGCTTCTATACTGGCTTTTGGGGAATGTCAGAGAAGCTTTGGGCAACTCAGCTGCTCAAGGACTTCACTGTTCTCTGGGGTCAAGGCCTGCGGGCCGCAGAGTGGGCAGATACACAGCATCATCTTTCCCCAAGATGCAGCTAAGCCCAGGTGGAGGGAGTCAGCTCATCAGGTCAGCGATGATGTTGATGATGACACCCTGGAGCCAATTAAGATTCTGCTGTCTACATGCAGGCATTAGGGACAAGCCAAAGCATGCCTCTGGGGGAGAGTGGCCCTTCCCAGCCTGGGCAGAAGCTTTGCTGCAGCTCTTAATCATTTCTTTGAGAAAACAAAACAAAACAAAACAAAACAAGACACTTATCTGTAAGGAAAGGGTTATGCTTTTCCCTTTGAGGGTTTTTCAGAGTGGAGGTGATTCCTTTTTAATGACTGTCTCTTTCCCAGGTGAGAATCAAGTGAGAGGAAACATCATAGCCATGAGGACAGTCCAGCTGAGCCGTGGCATCTAGAATGAGAAGACCCAGGACTCAGAGCCTGCGTTCTCTCCCTGACCTCACCTGTTGTTCTGAATGGCCCTGGGAAGGCTAGTCTTTGAGGCTCAGCTTCCTCCTCTGGCACAAGTCACACCCACTCCTCCTCTGCTCTTTTGAGGAGTGCAGGTGCTGGAAATGTGTCCCCAGCAGAATTCTAGCACCCCAGGCTGCCAGATCCATGCCTTAAACTGACTCGCTACACTAAGCTGGGCATCTAGGGCTCCTCCTCCTCCCCCATGCTCCACAGCCCTTATAAAATGAAAAAGATCCTCCCTGTCTCCTTTAGAGAGGTCAAACTCTTCCCATCCCCACTGCATTGTGTCTGGCTCCCTAGGACAGTCCCAAGTCTTCATTCTTGTCCTCCCACTTCTTTCCTGTCAAGTCAGTCTGTAAGTCACTCCTGGGCATGCTGCCTCAGGCACAGCCCAATCTGGGCAACCATACTGTCTAGAGGAGCCTGTGTCTGCAGACAGGAGAGCAAACGTCCAGCAGGGCCACTTTGCAGGACTCTGGCCAGTTCATCCCCCCCACTTCCCACCAGGGCCAAGTCATTGCTGCTCTGTGTTCCACAGTCTCATGTCCATCAGCTCTGCCTGCCATGGCCTGTCCTCACCCACCTACAGACCACACCTCGCCTCCATCTTTGCCACGCTGCCATCTCATGCCAACAATCACCATTTCACACTTCCAGCAGAGCACTATCTCTTTTCTGACCCCATTTTGTTTCCTCTGGTCATGAGGACTTGCGTTAACAGTATGCTGGGTTGGTGTTGTTTTTATTAGCATCTTCTGAGCTGGGTGAAGATCACAGGAAATGGTGAGCATTCTGGTACTCCAGTGTACTACCCAGTAACTGGTCTACTGAGCCACCCAGTTAAGCTTCCTTAGCACCAAGGTCACTATCCTTGTTTGTGAGGGTGGGGGGGTTCATTGTCTGAGGGGGCTTTCCAGGGTCACCCTCCCAGCTTGCTCTGTCCAAGAAGAGCACATCCAAGGAGGGTGCTCAGAGGCAGGTAGTGTGGATGGAGGAAGAAGGGGAAATAGCAAGATGAAAAAGAACACAGAGGCAGAGAGTCTAGAAAAGACCCCTGATCCTCTCTGCTGAGGGCTTTATTTCTGGCCCCGGAGTGTTTTGACTAAGTGTCTCTGTCGAAGCTTCTACATTCCACCCTCCATTTGGCAAGACTGCTCAGCCCACCCCCTGCTCTGCAGCCCCTTCCCCTACGTCCCCTCCTCCTTCCCTCACTGCCTCCAAAATCAATTTTCAGCAAGAGCAGCAGGTTCTGCGCCATCTGGGGCTGCTGGCAGCCTCACAGACTGTAAGCAGCTCAGTCTGTTTCCCTTAAACCAGCCCCCAAATTTCTCTGCCATCCCCAGCCTGGTCTTCCCTCTCTTCTCCCATGCAAGGAGGAGGGAGGGTTGGTTCTGGACCCAAGAGCTTGTCTGCGGGGTCCCCATACCTGTGTGCCTGTAGTTAGCCCTGGGTGAGGTTTTAGGGTGGGACGTGTGCAGCCAGACAGCAGTGACGGGCCACTTCCCCACCTGTGGGGAGGGACGGATGCGTTAATTGGCAGGAAGAACACAGAGCAGAGGGAGCTGGAGCTGTGCCGACTCACAGAGGTGCACTTTTCCTCACCTCAGCCATGGCGGAAGCAGCGTGACACCATCTTGCTGAAAGCACCATCAGACACACAAGTCCATTTTCTCTGTTTCGGGGTCAGGAAGGAACAATAACACCTCCGTATCTTCCCTGTGCCCTATGGAAGACCTCTTTAATCCAGAACCCTTGGAAGAACTCTTGCAGAGCACAGAGGAATGTGAGCTTACACTTGGCTTGTCTTTGCTCTAGACAAGGGATCAGCCCCAATAGTTCCAAGTTGAGTCTCTTATCCACACCTAATCTTTACCCCCAATACTCGGTCAGCTATGTTTCTAAAATTCATCTGCTTTTCAACTTTTAGGTGATTTCTGGCATTTTTAGGTGGTTTCTGGCATGAAGAGCCCACCATAAATATCCCTTCATTTCCCAACTCCTCCTCTGTTGTTTTACATTCCCCTCATCCTTAGCCTGCCAGGCACCTCTTTCCCCCAGACCACCCACTGTAAGATTAATATGATCTCAGGTAGAAGGAGAAAGGGAATATTAGGTGCATGGTTTTACTTCTGGAACTTCCCAGAATGACTGGAAGAGCCAAGATCTAATTGATGTACTGATGCGCTGAACTGCAGAGAAGATATTCCCAAGAGACCCTGGGTAGATGAACCTTGGAATGAGCCAGGATTGGATTCCAGGCCTGGATCTACAATTTCTCTGTTGCCTTGAGCAGTTCACAGCCTATTTGAGCCCTAGCAACCTCTGTTGTAAAATGAGGGATTGGTCTTAACAATTAAACTATCTATATTTCTTTAGCATGGAACAGAGTGTGACCTGTTGAATGAGATTCTCTTGGTTTGACATTCAAAGAAGGTGCATTCCACCAGTGCTTATCATATAATGTAGGTCCAATATCCATGAATGCCAGTACATTATTTCCATGTGGTTATAGAAACACACCGGGGTGCGCAGTTTGAAGTAATGGTGTATTTTACAAATCAGAGATGGGGACTTTGGGTGGTATGGGGCATGTATTCTAGGAACAGAAGACCACAAATAGTCCCAAAGCAAGGTGGTACTCAGCCTGATGGGAGAGAGGAAATGTACTATTTTCCTTCTACTCTCCCTCATTCTCCAGCCTATGTAAGTCTGTAAAACACATTCACTGAGCAGAGGTTATGGAGATTGTCATAGCACAGGCCTGACACCAGGATTTTCCTAACCTAATGCAGGATGAGAATTTCCATTTATGGTAATAGTCCTTGTTCTCTGAGCAATGCTGCAGAGGGATAGCTGAGTGACCTCTGGATGCTCCCTTAGCTTGCCAGGACAATCCTGACATTCCCTTGGTGCAAGGTGGGCTGATCTGAGGAATCCAATACCAGTTACAGCCAAATTCCTAGACTAACTGAAAGAGCTGCCTTGCATTAAGTTCATAACAGCTCACTGGTCTTTCAGGAAGGCCTTTGGAGGAGGCAGTGCTCCCCTTGAAGATAGGAAAGCAGAGGGAATAGAAGGATATGTGGTGCAGTTCAGGTTCTGGTTTCAGTGGGGGCAGCCTGACTGCCCCTTTCCCCCTGCAGAGGCCAGTATGCCACTTTGCCCTGCAACTTTCAGAGTAGTCATTAATCAAATTTCCATTCCATGTATTCCCCCACAAATGATTCCCACATTTGCGCTTTACACATGTTTTCAACATGCATTTTCAATGTTGGTTGTCCTCTAATTTTCCTGAAGCTGTGGCTTATGTGGTCATGGCTGCCAGCCACACCCACCCTAGGGGACTTGGGTAGTAGTAGGAGTGGTCAGAACACAGGCTCTGGGGCATGGGGAGTGACAAAAAGAGATCAAATTGTTGTGTTCCTTTGATCCTAGCATAGTATAGATGTTGGCTTCTAAAAACTAATTCTTTGTAATTGTACAGCACTTTAAGTTTTCGAGGCATTTTTGCCTGCAGAATAGTATCTGCCCTGGATGAACTTTTTTCTGTGCACTAGAGAAGGAAGGTGCTATCATTTTCACTTAACAGATAAAGGGACTGAGAAAGACAAGGTCTTTCTCTTTGGATCAGGTTTACCCCTATCCATGACATGGGATGAAAATGATAATAGCTGGCCAACATTTTTGAGCACCTACAAATCTATAGTACTCATGGTTCTCCCATGAAGCAAGCCAAATGGAAACTCACTGCATGGCCAACTTTTTCTGACTCCAAATGAAACATAGTATGGCCTCTTCTAGACCGTGATTGGCCAGGACTCAAGTAGTACCTGTCAACATTCAGGGGTTTGAAACCATCAATCTCATAGGGATGCTGAATCATTGCCATCCCATTCTATCTCTTATCCTGATGCCAAACTGAATTATAGGTCTGGAACTCACCTTCAGTTTGATTCCATCTTCTTACCTGTCTTCAGAATAGAGAGAGGTATCTAGAGAGTATCAAGTCAGAATTGCTTAGCTCTTTGGCTTAGCAGGCAGAGTTCTAGTACAGAAGAGGATATCATGGGCATTGTCAACTTCACTAAAGCCAGCGTGCAGCTAATGTGTGTTCAAGGGCCACCCCTCCAGCCTATAATTTTCAGTATTTTATAAGATTGACCTGTCTTCCTGTATTCTTAGTAAATTCCTTCATTGTCTAGGTAGAAAGTCTTATGAGATGCTTCTGAAAATCAGGGTGTGGTGTGAAAAGTCTTGGAGAGCTGTGACTGCATTGTCTTAGGCAGTCATACCCCAGGTCCCTGTGAAGTCTTCAAGACCTGGAGACATGCTGAATACATCTTCATTGGGCAAGCAGAGGGAGGAAACATGGGTTATTATTTATTTTTTTAAGCAATTACTAGAGAAAAGTCTTAATTCCCATTTAGAAGAAGAATTCTGCTAAGTAGAAAGTAGGTCTACATGATTAAGAGAGAAAAGAACAGAAAGCTAACCCAAGAATGATTTTCTTTTAAGAAAGTTACACAATCCATGAAAATGCTGCTTAAAGATAATTTTTTCTAGTCTCCTTTGCACCACATCTTACTGCTCCCACTAGAAGAAGGCAGAAATCATGCCCACATGGAGTGAAGTGTTCCTGGCGACCACTCTGGGAATTTGGATTAAGGGATTGAACCTAAATCTATCATTTGCATTAAAATCACATACATTGAACAATGAAACCAGACTTCAGAAGGTAAGAACTTCAGCCTTGGAGACAGACCTCCAACTCTTGGGTCACCTTTAGTTGTTTTCAGTATTTTAAAGGGTTAACTATCTCCCTGGGTCATTAGTAAGTTTATTCATTGCCAGAAGCAATCTCTTAAGTTTCTTTTGGGCCTTTCACCTCAGTAACTAAACCACCAGGTCACATATTTGAGGTGGCTCATAAGGTCATTTCTGAGTATGAAAAACAGGATGAAGGCAATGAAAGGAATGGGGAGTCCTCCACCTGCCTTCATTTCACTGGGTCTTTATCTCCCTGTGAAACAGAGAGATCTCCTAAGGATCCCTCTGATCTAGAAAGTTTGCTGCTTTGGTGAAAAGAGAGCAACATCAGTAAACGAGCACTGAACTGGGAGCTGCAGGATTCTTTGGCCTTTGGCAATGTTATTGACTAGTAAACTTTGCTGCACCTCAGTTTCTTTGCATGTAAAAGGGGGAAAAGATGTCTTCCTTCCTCCACTGCGTTGTTGTGAGGCAATTTGGTCACCAAATCTGAAAAAAAAACTTCTGTAACCCAGACAGCTAAACTTTAAAGAAGTAGCCACCAAGAGTAAGATGAAACAGTTGAATGGAGTCTACGTGCAGACGATCCCACAAAGTCAAAGAACTGAACAAACAAAAAGGTGGAGAGCTCAGATGGCGTGGGAACAGGCAAGAGAAGAGCAAGGAACATCTTCTACGTAAACAAGGCAAGCTTTAGACTTCTTGGCTCTTAATTACACGAAAAGACCAAGAGACTCGTAAACCCATCTGCTGTGGTGTAGATGGTTCCAGACGGTGGAAATCTGATTCTAGATCTTGGAGAGCGGGTTAAGTAGATGCAGCAGGCAGGAGTACTGTGAACCAAACAATAGGAAGGCACATTTGTATCGTTCTTTACCATTTTCAAAGCACTTCCACATACATTCCCCCATTTCATCCTTATACCCGTGTGAAGTAGCTATCAGGTTCTCAGTTTTCAAATGAAGAAACTGAGACTCAGGGAGGTTAAGCAATTTGCTCAAAGTCACACAATTAATAAGCAATCACATCCCCACTATGGTTTTCTGATTCAGAGTCTTTGCTTCTTCTGAGTTTGAGAAAAATCTCATGCTTTATAGCTTACTGGATTTACTAGGGGGCAGGGAATAGAATTAAGCCTTTTAGCTTATTAGCAAAGAGAGGCTTGGTCTTCATCTTTCACTGCCAGCCTGGTTCATGCCTGCACACACCCCCCAGAAGCATTCTGAATGACAATGCTCGTAATTCAAGCAGATTGCAACAGATTGTCACGATGACTAGAAGTAGCCTGGGTATTTAAAGTCACTGAAGCATCACTGCCTTTGACCCTTCTTTGGGAATGTACCACTAGCAGGGGGCCAGTCGAGAGAAATGCATGAGATTTACACAGAATCTGGGGGTTTTGGAAGAATCCTGGAGCCTGTGTGTAAATGTGGCTCCTGTCCCAAGGTTCGCATGCTGGTTCACGTGGACCCCATTCACGGCTGTAGTTTCTCTGCAAGTCATTAGCCGCTGGCTCAACCATCATCTTCCCACCTCCAATGGGTGTGAAGGTGGCCTTCGCCTGTGTTAGAAGAAGGCCCTCTGTGTTCTGGGAACCATATGGACAAACAAATTAGTGCTTGGCTGAGTGTCAATTGCAATTCGTGAGGACAAACTCGACCTCAGGTCTCCATGCTCCCCTATGTAGCATGCACCTTTACCTTCATGGACTACTTCTAGGGAGCCCTGTTGGCGGTTTGTCCCTTTAAGCAAGAGCAATCGCCTAAGATCCTCCAGTTTTGTGTGATACTCTTATTATTATTTCTCTTTAGATTTAAGGAGTCCCAATAGAATCAACAAGATCTCCCCCTTCAGACAGTTCCAACTATACTCGTGTGAGTGGTTCAGTGGAGACTTGGCCTATGAAGTTTTCTTCTTCAGTGGAGGGGTACTATCTTAGGTTTTACTGGCTGATCCCTGGAAAATCCCTCAGTCTCTCTGGCTTTGATCCCAAACTCTCTAGATTCCAAATTTCTCACTGAGCTTCGGTGAGAACTAATAAAATATTGAGCAACTGTTTTAAATTGGATGTTCTAATTAATGGAAAAGATCATGAGGTGTATAATCCAAGAAAATGTCTCATCCAGAAACAATTAAAGAAACAATAAGACAACAAAGCATACACGCTTGTGGTGTTTTCAGTTTAGGGCGAGACCCAGTAGGGGCCAGAAAGAACCTAAGACACACTTGTGCTGATTAATACATAATCAGGCTGGGAAGACAGCTACTCAGGTGACATCTACCAAGGGGTAGAATGAATTGTATTGCACTGATTTTTAAACCAAAAACTTCTACATCTAAGTGAGATGTTATCTTGAAATATTTGTTCTGCAAAGTTATTTACTTAATCCAAAGGAACTTCTATAGCTCCGAACATTCTGGCATCCTCTTTAGTTTGCTGATGGACACATTTGAAAGAGAGAGTTGGCATCCGTCTCTCAGTGGAAAGAATCTCTAGCCTGAGTCTTCCCTGCAAGGAACAGGGCATGGGGTTAGATCAGCAAGCCCGGGTTATCAGCTTCTGGCTTCTGAAAGAAACACCTGGCTGCTTGGCCATATCAGGTGGTCTAGGAGGGAAAATACAAAATGGGAAAGGATTGGTTTCAGGAGACAATGGGAGCAGAGGATAAAAGGGTCTGGGAGGCACCAGCAGGCCTGAGAGCTGGTGAAACTGAGTGACACTCACTGGTGTCATTTTCTATGGAGATTCCTGATTAGCAGAAGGACCAGGAAACAGTTGGTCAGTGGTATTAGGCCTTTTTGCAGATGGATAAATACCTGACTATGATGTAAAATTGAGGTGACTAATATTTATTTTCCTGATTTCTGGAAACACTCTCCCCCGGCCTTCAGTTTTCCAAGTAAGGATGCTTTTGAAAGATTTATCTGATCAAATTTCAAGAAAGTCCAGTGAGCATTTAATTCCCACTCTGGGTAAGAGTGAGCCTGGTAAAATTTTAATTTTCAGCTGACTAACCTCTGGCCTATGTGAGTTCAGTGGCACATGCATTCCATGGCTGGGCAAAGACGCAGACTCGTAACACAAAAGAGATCACCGTGAACAATGTATGTTCCCGCTACAAGGCACTGTTCCGCAACAGTGGAGAGTAAACACCTCTACAGGAACTGTGAGTCTTGGTAAGACTTTTTAAATATAAATGGAAGTTTCAAAAAGCAGGGTATTTAAACTGGGAAGGGTCAGAGACACAGGAAGCCTAATATTACAAGGAGGGTGACAGCTGACAGAGGTCTTGAATGATTTGCAGCACCTCCTACTCAGAAAAGGCCACAGGAAAGAAATGAAACAGGGTATAAGGAAGATTTTTTGACTTGGTGACTTAAACACCATACAGGCCTGCTTCTCTCTTCAAACAGGCTATTAGCATTTTCACTGTACCTGCCTAGTATTGATATGCAAACATCAGTTATTAGCTTCTCTCTGCTTTTTTTCCCCTCTTTCAGACCTAAAAAGAAAAACTTTAAAACACAGTTTAAACTCTCCACTCATGGGTTCTTTCCACCATCCCCAGCCTTCTCAACCAAAATACCAAACCAATGCAAGACTATCAGTGCAGACTAATTTATTTCTAACAAAGTAACCTTTTAATTACTACAAAAGAAAGCATGTAAGACTCAGATTACTTTAACATTGTCTAAAACCTTTCTCAGCATTGTCCAAAGTCCTTTTCCCAGATTGCCCAGAAATCCTCAGTCTCTCAGTCCTGATCATCTCACCAAAATCAGCCAGTCAGAGTTCCTTTCCATGTGTTTAAAGACATCTTTCTTTAGGCATGCTCCTTTGGCATGCTCCAGCTGCTCCATGCTGTCCTCTTCTTGTCATTCAGGCAAAAACTTCATGGTACCGGACCCAGCAAAGTTTACTTTTTTTCAGGCCTGTCTTTCACGGCCTCTCACAAACCCAAGTTAAACTCAGCAAAGCAAACTTCAACACGGAGTTCAAATCTGCAAACTCCTTAACTGCATTCAGCACACATGTTGCCAACCTGGGCCAGCCAAAGGCTATAGGTCCCCAGGCCTGGCCATGTCCACATGGCTCACACCTTTGCAAGATGACCAATTCCCATCTCTCCTCCATGGAACCTCTCTCTCTATCAGATCTCTATATGGCCTCTAAATCAGAATTCAAAGCTGAATCTCTCTCTTTGTTTGCACACCCTTTATATACCCTGATTGATTTCCTGCCTTCTAGGAAATCTGTTTCACCTTGAGCATTTCACTTTTTTCTCCCCCTCCTCTCCCTGAAGGGAAATTCCAACTAAAGTCATTTTTACATTTTAGCATCTATCTTTAAAATCTGCAATCTTAAACAGGAGACAATGGGGGGGGGTAGCACATCCTATCAGAAACAATCTTTAGGAAGTTGTGGAAAAGCATAGGTGATATGAAGAGTTTGAAAAGATGATTGAGCTAGAGAAAGAGGACTAGGAAGAGAAGAGAGGGGGCAGATTGTGGAGGCTTTGAATGCCAGTTAAGGTTTTCCTACAGGTACTGGGGAGTCAGTGAAAGTGTGGGTAGAGGAGGGATGTAGCCAGTCCTGGGTTTGGAGAGAACACCTTGGCAGTGTGGTGCACAATGGACTGGAACAGGAGACTTGGAAGAAAGTCACAGATAGATCTGAGCAAGGATGTGAGGTCGTGCATAAGTAGGAAGGAAATGGTGATGCTGAGAATATGTCAGGAAAGCTCTGTGTGGCACCCAAGGTGCAATCCATGGGCTTGAGTGACTCCCACTTCATTATGCTGCTTTGTAGAGCCATGCTGTGTGACTCTGGGACTGCCTTCTGTTTCTGATTTTCTGCCTCCCTGACTACATTGGTGGAAACCACAGAATACCTGACTCTAGGCAGTCCTTCACTTCCCTTGGGGTGCCTTTGTCTCAGAGTCAAGTGTCCCCTCAACATAGGTGTGCTCTTTTTCAAGAGCATCAGATGAGGTGACAAAGATATCAACCACTTAAGTCCAGAGATCAGAGCTTAGACATAGAGCGAGAAGGAAAGGAGGGAGAGCATAACAAAGCACAAGACGAATTCTAGAAGAAGAAAAAGAATCACTGGTTAAAAAGCAATGTCCAGACCCTTCAAAAACTGAACTGGGCCATTAGGAAATATAGAACCACTTAGCATCACTCACAGTCCTGACAACCGAGCATGCCAGTCACTTTCCTGTTAGATAATTCCCTAATGTTGTACTCACACTGCAAGACCATTCCACATGGCAAAATGTTGGGTGTATATGTGGGATACTGAAACAGGGTATAGAGAAGACTTTCTAACTTTAACTTTAACTGGATACACCTATCTGCCTGCTTCTCTTTACAAAACAGGCTACACACTCTTCATTAGCATTTTCACTGATCACCTTTACCATTGATATGCAAAAGTCAGCCAGCTGCTTCTCAGTTCCCAGCTCCAAAAACTGCAGAAAAACTTAGAAAACAGTTTAAACTTCCACTCATGGGTTCTTACAATCATCCCTAGCCTTCTCAACCAAAATACCAAACCAATGCAAGACTATCAGTGCAGACTAATTTATTTTTAACAAAGTGACTTTCTAATTATACAAAAGAAAACATGTAAGACTCAGAATACTTTAACATTGTCCAAAATCTTTCTTAGTATTGTCCAAAGTCCTTTCCCAGATTGCCCCCAAATCCTCAGTCTCTCAGTCCTGATCATCTCACCAATGTCCAGTCAGAGTCAATCTCCAGACGCTTGAAGGCATGTTCCTTTGCTGCTCCCTTGGCTTGCTCCTTGCCTATTACTGTGTTCTCCTTGTCTCCTTCAGGTAGCAGGAATTTCATGGTACTGGACCCCGCCAAGTTCACCTTCTTTTCAGGCCTGTCTTTTGCACGGCCTCTCGCAGACACAAGTTAAACTCAGCAAAACAAACTCCAACACGGAGTTCTAATCTGCAAACTCCTAACTGCATTCAGCACACATGCTGCCAGCCTGGGTCAGCCAAGGGTTGCAGGCCCCCGGTGGCCACATGGCCAAGCTCACATGGCTCACATCTTTACAAGATGGCCGATTCCCATCTCTCCTCCATTGAACCTCTCTTTCTACCTGATCTCCATATTCGAATCCCAATCCCTCTCTTGTTTGCACACCCTTTATATACCGTGATTTCCCGCCTTCCAGGAAACCTGTTTCACCTTGACCATTTCACTTCTTTCTCCCCCTGCATCTCTCTGAAGGGAACTTCCAGCTAAGGTCATTCTCCCATTTTAGCATTACCTGTCCTTGAAATCTGCAATCTTAAACAGGAGACAAGGGGGGGGGGCACACCCTATCAATACGTAGGTCTGTCAGTGTTTGTGTTTCCCATGTTTGTTGCTACTAGGTCATGATTTCCCACTGCTTAGCGTTCTAGGCACTTGTGGGAATTTGTCCCAGGAGATAGTGTCTTCCTTTATACTCCTGGGGGAGCAAAACTGTTCCAGGTCCAAAACCATGGCACAGGAACCCATCTGTATCCCCTGACCTGCAGGTCCAGGGTTGTTCCCACAGGAATCATTAGATCAAGAAAAGGAGAGAGAGATTTATTTCATGTGGAGTTTCTTATTGGGGGGTGGAGGAGGCTGAATGGATATTTCCGTGCCTGAATCCCAGGTTGTGAAGGATACATTATTTAGCAAAAGCAGTGCTAACTCGCTACACCAGACAATGCCTAGCTTAAAATTATTTTAAAAGTTTATTTCTCCTCTGTCCTAGTCCGGTAGCTGGTAGGTCAAGAAACTTCTTCATCTTGTAGCTATCCTTGGTACATCTTTTTCTGGTGTATCTGTACCTGGTAGGTATATTTAGTAACATTTAAGGTAATTGTGTAGCATCGAGGAGAATAAAAAGATGGAAATTATCTCATCCTGCTTCTATGTAAGAAAGAACTGGAGGATATTGTAGGTCATTTTAAAGATACTTTGTAAGTGGTTTTTATCACTGCTTGCATTTTATTAGCCAGAGGCCAGTTGGCTGAGGTTTCAACCTAAAACTAGGGGGACTGGGAGGTAGAGAGGAGCACAAGGTATTTGGTGCCACCCATTTCTTATTCAGGGTGTTCTGGTGGTCAGAGGAGCCACAGGTGTTCTGTTGGTCGTACCCCACCACCCATGTTGGCTTTGAACTTCTAGTGCTCCTTCCTCACTGTGGTTAAAAGAATGAATGTGAACGTTATTAAAATTGTGGGTGGATGGAAGATAGTAGCTTATTCTGGACAGGGAATGGAGCTGAGAATTCTCCCTAAGCCGTCTGCGCTTAGCTTTAGTAGTGGGGAGAGGGGTGTCAGAAAGACACAGAAACAATGGGAGGTGAGGAATGCAGGGGCAGCTGAAACTGCCTCACCGTGTCCATCACTGGCTTCCAGAACACCCGTGTGACCTCACTGGATTCCAGTCCCTATATTTGTTCACCATCAGTGCCTATTACTGTAAATAATTGAAAGGAATATAATAGGATGAGAATGATGGCGGCCTCCCCCTTAGCCTTTCATAAAATCTTTTTATATCGAAGGGTCTGGCCCCAGCCACTCCTAGATCTATAATTAGGTTTGGGAGCTGTGAGGACTGAGATTTAACTAATGACATTTCATCATTCAATCTCGGGGTCCCTCGGGTCTTTTCATCTTTGCTGGAGCCAAAGGCTGGGGTTACAGGTGAAGCTGGGTAATTTGCACTAATGATATGTAGGTCTGTCAGTGGGTTCCTAAATGTTACAGATGAGCAAGTGAGCCCCAAAGCTGGGTGTGTCCACTAATACAGGCTTCCCAGCTCCCAGCTCTCCAGGCAGATGGCAACTGTTTGAGTTTCAATGTCCCAACTGGTAGGTTTCTGTGACCTACCATTTCTGCCTAAGCCATTATTTAGCCACTCAAATGTCTTGACGTTAAGTATCTTCCACTTGGGAGAGCACTGTATTCTTGAAGCAGTGGCAACTGCAGAGTGCTCTCTGGAGGCATTGAACACATGGGTACTAGGCAAGGACTCACCGCTGGACATATAGTAGGCAAAATCAGCTAGCAACAGCAAAACACTGGAGTGGCTCATGAGATTATTATCACTGGAAACTAAGACCTAAAGCCATGAGATGACTGGAAATTCTGCTCTTTCTTCTCTTCATACCCCACCATGCTATCCTCTCCGTCTCTGGCTCTTGGATCCTTCATTTTAGTCCCCAGACTATTCTGTCTCCCTGTTATGTCTTTACCCTTCCCTTTGATGGAATGTCCTTCTCTGCCTTGACCTGCTGACTGTTCATTCATCCCTAGGCACAGGTCGATCATTTCTATTTTTTGAAATCTCCTTGACTTCTGTTTCTTCTGGGTGGATTAGTCTTTCCTTTGTGTCTTTATAGCCTCTTCTGGGTAACTCTGTTACAATAATCTCATTCTGATATAACAGCATGCTGACTATCTCTGCCTACCAAACTTAAACATTTGAACTCTATCTGTCTCCTCTTAGTTTCCTCAAAACCTAGGATGGTTTAGACACAGGCTTACACAGCTCAGAAAAAGCAGCACTTGCCCACACAGACAACACTGTATTAGAACTCAATACATTTCTTAGTGAATAATGCATTACAAATGTTTACCCTTTCCCTATGCACAAAGATAACTTTAAGACTTAGAAAGACAACAAATGCAGAATGCTTGGGATACTTTAGGTAAAGAAAGTGGGAGTGTGCTTATCAAATATTATTTTGAGACTACAAGTCTCCATTTGTCTTTAACTCCAGTAAAGATGGTACAAGCAGGCGATTGCTGTTCCATGCAAGGCCTTCCTTTTTTCCCCTACTGTCTGTGCTGGATCAGAAGAGGGGGCAAGAGTCTTATTGTTGGGGTATTTGCAGGGCTCCTATAAAATAATGCTATCCTGAGAACTGAGAAGCCTTGTGGCCAGGGCAAACCTCACTCCACCTCGTCAATGAGTTATTGTGTTTGGATATTAATAGCCGTGGGCAGTGTTGTCTGTGTGGGCAAGTGCTGCTTTTTCTGAGTTGTGTAAGCCCCCATCTCCCAGAGACAAAGGGCTCCACAAATAACCCAGCATGTTCTGAATTCCTTTGGGTAGGGAGCCCTCGGAATAATTAACAGGGCAAGGAGGAGCTGGGCTCAGGACAGAGCACCCCACTCCGACAGACAGCCCCTGACAACCCAGAATCCAGGTTGGAAGGGTTGACTGGGGCTGGCAGGGGCTGTCCCCTGATGGCTGAAGGTCAGCGCTCTGGAATTAAGAGGCCACTGGAGATCGCAAATGAATCACTGAAATTTCTGAAGCTTGTTTCCTCCTTCATCTAGTTAAAATCCTGCTGATTTCGTAGCATGTTCTGATAAGCAAATTAAAGTGATATGTGAAGGTGTTTAAGGATTGCACAATAGTTTATTAATGCAAGGAGTAGTGGGGACGGGCTCTCTGTGATGAAGGCTTTGTATCCCATGATGCAAATGACTTGGTGATGATGCTAATGACTTGGTAAAAGACTGCATTCTAGGAAGATAAATGTGGGCTGTCTTCTCAGGGACCACCTCAGTTGTTGCTTTATGTTGTGGAGTAACTCTGAGGGACATCACACACATACATACACAGAGGGAAGCAAAGAAACAGGCCCTGGTTAGCCCTGGAGGGTGAAAGATTTCATCTTAACCAAAGTGGAGCAGCAGCAAGGATTCAATGACCCAAGTTTTGCTTCTGGTTAGTGCATGTTGGCCGGATTAGATGCCAGGAAAAGTCTCCAGAGCAACCCGTGCCTCATTCACTGTGAGGAAATTTACAGGCCTTATGCCCTGGGAGCTTTGGGCATCATGTTCATTTCCCAGGGCTGCTTAATGAAGAAACTAAGCATCAGGAATGGATGGTTTCACAACCTGAAGGATATAGCTCAAGGTTAAGATCCACACTCTCCTGAAAGTACCAGGAACGAATCTGTCAAAGGTCTCCTAGATTTGGGGCTTCCTTGGCTCTTGACAGCGTAGCTCCAAGCTTTGCAAGCCCTCTTCTTGAGGCATGTCCCCCTGCATCCAAGATTTCCCCTTTGTATAAGGACCCATGTCGTAATGGATCTGAAGCCTCCCTGCAGACTTGTGTAACTCTGCAAAGAAATTGTCTCCAATTAATACCGCATTCTGAGGATTAACATCTCATGGGGGGAATGACGGGGACACAGTCCAACCCATATCAAGCATGTTGTCACTCAAACCTCACTCTGACATAAAAAGATCTTCCAAGAAGGATGGGCAGCCTATCACTTTTAGGCAATGACACTGAGTACCCTGAAAAAAATTGAGCATGATATCTTAGATCTCCTGAGAATTCCCAGACGAAAGTCCCCCTACTTCATAAATGGCCTCCACATACTCCTCAGCACAACCATGTGTGATCACCTGTGGAGCTGGCTGGAGTTCAGATTTCTCCCATCACAACCCAGCCTAGTGAATCACCCTGGGCGTGGGGTCTAAGCACTGCAGCCAGGTAACATCCTGAAGTCTGAGAACTTGCCTGGGTGCATAGCTAGTGGATCAGAATGTATATGTGGCATAGATTTGAAATCCAAGTGGAACTGGAAGATTAGAGGCAGCTGTGGCTCCCAGGCAGCCTGATGGATTCCAGCATCTGGTGCCTGAGAAGCTGAGCTCAGGCTCGTGGCAAAGCCCTGGATATTTTCCACTGCCACACTTTCCTGGTGGCTTAAGAATGACAACTGTGTGTAGAGCTCGTGGCCACAGATTGAACTGAAGTTGGAAGAGTGTGGGGTTTTGGAGACTGGCTCCCTACACGTGATTCTTCTAAGCCACAGTTTTTTTGTAGAGAACCCCCAGAGCTCTAGATAGATGACAGGGACACTCATGTACATCACAGGGACTTATCATTCCGATACTGCGGCTTTATTTTGCAAATTATTGCTCATAGTAATAACTGCAAAATAGGAATAAAAATGAGTGACTGTATTTGAAGTGACTGCATTGAAGATTGAAAATGAGTGACTGCATTGGAGTAGGAGTGCATCCATCCAATGAATCATTCTGTCAGATATAGAAAATGATTTTTGTAATACTCAGCTACATGTGTCAGAAAAAGTAAACATTAATAAAGGCTATTGGAGTCATGCAAAACAGAACAATGCCTAGTTTGTCCCAATTCTGTAGGGTCTATCACTTTAAAGAAACAAGGTAGCTTTGGGGTAGGGGTGGGGTGGGGGGATCCCTGGTGTCTCTTCTGTCTAGACTTCCACTTTCAGATGAAAGCAGGAGTCAAGTACAGGAGAGAATGAGCTGATGATACCTAACAATGCCATCGCTTTCTACTGTCATTGTAGAAGTTCCCAATTCCCTGCAGGGAGATTAGCTCCACTCCACTGAAAAGTAATCTGCTAGGTTACAGGGTAAGGAGCAGGATGCACACTGCTGATAGAATCAGGTGGAACTCTTTTGATGTATTCAAGCTTCTATTTCAAGTTTTCTCTTGGTGTAGATAATCCAACACAAAGGATCAACCAAGAAATTATGTTGGCTTTGCGAGGCTATATCCTTCTCGCTTTTGGTGTATCTACTTATTTCTTTTGTTTTTGGGGGAGTGGTAAAAAACCAAACTTTTATAATGAGCTAAGGGTGGCTTTTTAAATGCAGAATCAGAAGAAAGAAAGGAAGGTGGGACTTAAAGCACCTTTGGAGGAGCACATCTTGGTAACCCCGACAGGAGAGTTGAGGGGAACTGGGAGCCTCTGGGGCAGGCTGCCCCTTGGTGGGCACCTCCAAAGAAACCCCTTCCCCATGCCACCACTGGCTGGCTGCCCCTGACATCAGAGGCTTGCTATGTTTTCTGTCATCCAAGGAGTTGGTGGGGGGTGGGTGCAGGTAATATATTCATAACAATGGCTACAAGGCATTGTTTTTTTTTGTTTGTTCAATGAAGTCATTGGTTTCCTGACTTAGTGTCTTAGGTGATTTCTTCAGATATATCAGAAACAAATTCAGAAGGACCTGTAGTATAATACAGATAGACCACAAAGACATTATGAATATTCCACTATCACTTAAACAAAAGAGGGGACAATAATTCGCATTATCTATATCTTATAGATAGGAAAACCAAGGTCCCAAGTCTTGATGTCCAAGTCCATGAAAGTGGAAACAGAATTGTCTCCTCCAGCATCAGTGTCATCCCTTCCATATCCAAAGCTCTAATTATAGGGCAAACTGTAACAAGAAAGAAGTAATTTCCAGATGAACACTTTGGGATCCTAATTAAGGCAAGGTCAATGCTGCTTAGTATCTAGCCTAAAGGGTGAGGTGGAGTCCAGTGGTGGGTGGTAGGCAAGGGTGGGGTTGAGTGACCATGGCAATTCCTAGGAATCTGCTACTCCACCATTCAGACTATAGACTCTTCTAAAAGACAGCCCCCGTTCACTGCCCCCTCCCCCAATTCTGATCATTAATGGCATTTGTCTATGGTAAAACCTGTAGTCTTGTTTAGAACAGGGCCAGGCAAAGTGATGGATTGTTATCATTATCAGTAGTACTATTTGCAATTAGTAATAATTGCATGCTCATCTTTGGAGATCTTTCTGAGGTAATTAAATCATGTTACTTAAGAATTTAGTCTCTTGTGTTCTCCTCCTTCTTTCTTTTTTTTCTCCATACTCACCCTATGCCTGGAAGGGAAAAGAGGGTAGTTAATATTGTGTGTCATTGTGTTTCATTGAATTTATGAAATGAATTGTTCAGCTACCTGGTCACATGCTATCTCTTCAGTGTCTTTGATATTCAGTGATAGATGTATGCTTAACTCTTAGAGTTCTAAGGCAGTTCTTGCCCTAATTTCTTACTTGTAGGAATACAGTAGGTTTTTTTTTTTCTTTGAGACTAGGTCTTGCTATTTTTGCCCGTGGAACCGCAGGCTCTCGTTGCCTGGAATACCACAGACTCGAGCAATCCCCAGCCTCAGCTTCCCAGGTAGCTGGGATTACAGGCACACGCCACCACGCCCAGCTATTTTTTGAAACTAGGTCTCGCTACAGGCCCCAGGCGGGACTCGAACCGCTATCCCTAGCCCCAGCCGCTTCATAGGCTGAAGCTTACAGGCACGAGCCACTGTGCCCGGCTTACAGTAGGTTTTTAATAAGGAACCATTAGCTGGAAAGACATAGAAGTTCCTTATCTCAGTGTGAAGTGCAACTCATTTTTGGTCCTAGTGCATGTGTATGTAGATGAGCCAGTCTCAAGTCTTGGATGGTCAGCCATCAAGCTAGGAATCTCCCTGGAACATCTTTGCTGTCTTCTCCAGATAATTTCCAAAGCCACCCACTGCACATCAGCACCACCCTTCAACTTGTCTTTCTGCTGCCAACATCCAAGGGTTACAGTATAACACAACTTCAGTGCTTCCTCCTATCAGACACAGTCTACTCTGCAAAGCATGCTTTTCCTTATGAATTCACCCATGAATGAGTATTTATTGAACACCTATGATTTGCTACAGTGTAAAAACACGATTAGCATGCCTATGAAGCATGGGTCTTGGGGCTAGAAAGTTAATAAGGCACTATGTCTACTCATGTCAAGAACACAGAAAGGAGGGCAAGAAAAGCATATAGGTAGGAGCAGAGGTCAGTGCAACAGAGGCCTTGGTTTGCCTGAAGATTAGCTCCTTATAATTTAGTGTACAGCTAATGGGACAGCTGAATGTCCCAGAGTAGACAGTTCAATGTACTCATGCCATGAACATACATCAGACCCAGCTACATCCCAGGTACAGTTCTATACGAGTTTTTACCCTCACATATGTTACATTCTAATAAAGGAGACAATTCAGGTGAGAGAGTGAGAGAAGATTCATTTATTGAGTCCCTGTCACAGTGTCTGTTTCCAGAAGTATGCAGTCTGATGGGTAACAAAAAATTGCAACCAAAGGATAAAATAATTATCACCTGTGTTGAATGTAGAAGGAACACAACAGAATGATATGCTAGCTGTGAGTTCTAAATAGATCTTTGTTTAGGAGAGGAAGAGAGAAAAGACAATGTCCATTGGTTAACTGCCTCAACCAGAACTAAGCTTATTGCCTTTGATTCCAGATCCTGCATTTGCTAACTGAGTGACCTTGAACAACTAACCTCACTCCTCTGTGCCTCAGTGACTAGATGAGGAAGTAGGAATGGATATTTCTCTAAGAATTAAATGAATGTTTATAATACATTGAAAATAACACTTGACCTAGAAGGAGCCTATGTATGAGCAGAGCTGACACTCCAAGGACCTGGCAAATGAGTTTCTCTACTGACAAGTTCTCTCTCCAGCAGACATTTTCATGACAAAAGATAACATACTTTGAGGGGCCACTATCTGCTGGAGCCAGTTTATTCTTGTCCAGGAGAGTCCACCGTGAGCACTCCCTCTTGTGTTCAGGGAATTGACACCCTTCCTCCAAACTTGGTATTCCTATTGTTCCTGGTGGGAACACTGACACTGCTGGACTAGAGCAGCATACCCCTGGCATGTACATTTATAAGGTGGAATGGGTACTCCGAGTTCTCTTCAGGGGTTCCTGATGAATCAGCACCTAGGGTGAGGGATTTAGGAAATTTATTTTTGCTGAGAGGTTCAAAACACCTGGATTGAATGTACCCATTATTCCAGGCCTAGAGGAATTGGGTCCATTTACCTATTGGCTGGCAATCCCATTGGATAGCCGTTAATATTGTACATGAGGACAAGCTCTTCATCAGCTAACTATGCTCTCTGGACATTGTACATGCAATTTGGATAGTTGCCTAACCAAGGGGTGATGGCTTATGAGGGGCCTGCAGCAGCTCAACACTGATAACATATGCAAAAGGAACACATTCTTAATGACCCAATTACTTAAGCAGTAGTTACTAAAATAACATTACAATAAGTTCGTTTAATAATCAGCAATCCCTGGGTATTCCAATGTATCTTAAATAAAGGGGAAAAAATTGCAGAACTTTCAATTGTTTGAGGGTCTTCCAGACAGTCAACAGAATTGAAGCCTAGAGCAAAAGAAGGAGAGTGAAAAACAGGGGTGGGGGGAGGGCACAGAATATTAAGATGGCCCACAGGTGACAAGTTAATGGGAGATCTTCAGGGTAGAAAAATGATTTGATTTATATTTATATATCTATGTATTTGTACATATATATATAGGTGCAATAAAAAAAAGGAAAAATGAAAAACTTCGAAATATATTTAAATATTAAGATGCAAATTATATCTTCCCCCACTTATTGTTATCTATTAATAAATATTTACTACCACTATGGAATATTTATTGTATCACCTATCTTAAGAATGTCTCAGCTAAGGCTGGGAGTGGTGGTATGTACCTGTAATCCCAGGAAGGCTAAGGCTGGGGATCACTGGAGTCCATGGATTTGAGACAACCTTAGGCAACATAATGAGACCTAGTCTCTTAAAAAGAAAAAAAAAACTCAGCTAATTTATTATATACATATATATACATATATATGACATCATTATATTCCCCAGGTTTTTCCCACCATCATATCACCAATGAACCATCATTTTGCTTTTTTGTGCTCATCCCTCCACTGATTTCCCTCTTCCCCACTGCCCCTACCTAGTTATATGCTTTAGTTCTGTTCTCAGCTTGTTGGTTTTGATTTTATCTTCATCTTTTGTTTGTTTGCCTTATACCCCATCTATAAGTGAGACCATCTGGTTCTTGTCTTTTTCTTTCTGGCTTATTTCTGCTAATATGGTTTCTTCTAGTTTCATCCATGTTATCACAAAAACATCAAATTTGTCTTTTTTAATTGCTGAATAATATTCCACTGTGTAAATATATCATAACTTTTAAATCCATTTGAGGACATTTGGGTTGCATCCAAATCCTTGCTATTATAAATAGTGCTGCTATAAAATTGCAAGATTGAACAGTAGTTACATTTTCAGTAGTTTGAGATTACTCCATGCAGTTTTCCATAATGTCTGGACCAGTTTTCATTGCCACTAGCTGTGTAAGAGTGCTCCTATTTCTTCCAGACTTCAAATTATATTACAAAGCCATAATAATTAAAACAGCATGGTATTGTAATAAAAACAGACACACAGACCAATGGAACAGAATTGAACACCCAGAAAAAATGCCACACATGTATAGTCAACTAATCTATGACAAAAGGGAACTAAATATACATTGGAACAAGGATAGTCTCTTAAATAAGAGGCTGGGATAAGCCTTAATAAGATGCTTATTTAAGCATCTTAAATAAGGTGCTGGGAAAATTGAACTGTTGCATGCAAAAGAATGAAACTAGACTACTCCCTTACATCATACACAAAAAACAACTCAAAATGTATAAAATACCTGGGTGTAAGACCTGAAATCATAAAATACAAAGAAGAAAACATAAGCAAAACACTCCCCAACCTCTAATACAAAACATATCTATCAAGACACATATATACATGCAAAGAAAATGAAGGAAAATATAAATAGCTGGGACTACATAAAACTGAAAACTGGGACTACATAAAACTGCACAACCAAAGAGACCTCACCAAATGGGAAAAATTTTTTGCACTCCACTCAACTGACAAGGGTCTAAGAACTAAGAACCCCAAAGAAGACACACAACAAAAATAAAGCAATAAGTCCAATAAAAAATGGGAGAAGAACTTGAAAGACACTTCTCCAAAGAAGAAATGCAAAAGGCCAACAGTTATATGAAAAAGTGCTCAATATCACTTATAACCAGAGAAATGCAAATCAAAACCATAATGCCACCTTACACCTACAAGAATGGCCCATATCAAAAAAAAAAAAAAAGAAAAAAAAAAAAGAAAAAACAAGCAACAACAAATGCTGGGGTGGGTGTTTGAGCTAATTTAGTCATGAATAACCCTTAGGAGATACCATTTTTATCTCTATCTTGCCAACATAAAAACGGAGATCCCAAGAGCTGTTGTAACTGGTTCAGGGCTTTCAGTGAGTAACTGCCGGAATGAGGATATACACAGGCGTGTATCAGAGTCTTTACACCATCAATACTACTTCCCAGATGCCTTTATGCAAAGCAGATAAGAGACCAAAGATCACCTCTATCATTGTGATACAAGTAGTAATGGAGGAACTCTATTTTTGTGTGAAAGTGTTTCCTAATATGAAAACATGGGATAAGCTGTGTTGCCCAGAAGCAAGAGACAGCACTGGGCTGGGCCAATATCAAGCTTGCACAATTTAAGGTGACATCACCTTTGGGTGAAGCCAGCACAGACCTGGATTCTGAATGTGGGTCCCCTCCTCAATTTTGCAACCCAACTCTGGCCCTGGATTGAGCATCACAGTTGTCTGGGTCTCATAACCACATTTATTGATGTAGGAATCTTCCAAAGCAAAAGGAATAAGAAGCTGTGTCCAACAATCTAAAAAACTCTGCAAGCAACACTTGAGAACTTTATCCACAGACATGGGGACAGCAGAAGGAGGGTGGGGAGGCTTCAATTCCCCTGCTCACAGGTTCTTACATCACTCAGGTTGTTCTTGATTGTCTCCAGTTTCACTGAGATGGGAGTGACATAGAGTACTGTGTTAGGTGAGGGTATAAAAAAAAAGGATTGATATATATAAATTTTATAAGGTGACTACTGCAATATACATACTTAACACCCAGCACCTCACCTACTTAAGAAAGATTTTTCCTTGGGAAGAGAACTTTAAGATCTATTTTCTTAGCAACTTTCAAACTATACTATAGTATCATTAGGTATAGCCATCTAACTCTTTCTCATCCACAGAACTGATTTATCATTTAACTGCAAATTTGTAATTTTGATCACCTTCACCCATTTCCCTATCCTCTACTCCCCACCTCTGGTAATTACCACTTTGTGTTCTATTTATGGGAGTTCAGTTTTTTTTAAATCCATATATAAATGAGATATTCAGTATTTGTCTCTTTCTGTCTTATTGCACTTAACATAATGCCCTCAATTTTCATCCTTGTTACTGTAAAAGAGCTCCTTCTTTTTTCACGGCCATATAATATTCCATCATATACATATACATATATATATATATATATACACACACACATTATTTTTATCTATTCATTTGCCAGTGGACACTAAGAGTTGTTTTAATAGCTTGGCTATCAAAAATAATGTTTCAGAGAACATGGGCATATAGATATCTGTTCAAAAGAGTGATTTCATTTCCTTAGCTATAATCCAGAATTGAGTCTGCTAAGTCATATGGTAGTTATAGTTTTATTTTAAAAGAACCATCCATACTATTTTCCATAGTGATTGCACCAAATCACATTCCCACCAACAGTGCACAAAGGTTACCTTTTCTCTACACCTTCACCAACATACGTTCTTTCTTATGTTTTTGATGAGTCTTTCTCATTGCCCCAACAACTCTGAAAGCAAAAGCGCTGTTCCCATAAACTGAAAGATAAAACCTTTTAGTTTTCTCCCCTTATGCCTTCATGATGCTCATACAATTTCTGTAACTACCTTTCATAATTACTCAGTTGCCATATATGTAAATAAGCCCTCTGTATGGTAACATTCTAGATATGAAAGAAAACCCCTAAATGCCCACATGGATTTTGTAGCCAAGAATTGTTGACATGCTTGAGGTCATGTGATTTCAAATTCTACATGTATCTCCTGCCATTAAGAGAGCCTGATCTCTGTCTGATTCATGACACCTCCTCGTGACATTTTCAGAGGAATACTTAGACCTTTTGTGTCTTTGCAGCTCAGGAGGAGATGGTGTCTGCTGCATCTGCACAGTCAAAACAGGATCTTGATCTTTGGCTTCTTGGTCTAGCAATTCATGCTACCTGAACAAGGCACTCATTTCTGGAGAAGCATAGGTGGATAGATATGAGGGTTCATATGGACATGGGCATGGACATTTTTTAGACCATGGAGAATGTTTGGAAAGTAAGAGAACTGTGAGGGTGCGGATACAGAAGAAAAGTTCAGCAAGACCATGCCAGGGAAGCCAAGAAAGAACAGACAGGAATGGAAATGGGATGGATCAAATAGCCCTGTCCACTTCTAGTGCTCTCTGGGCTCATTCTCAGCTTAGAAAAGGATTACAGGTTGCTGATGAATGTGTGGGAGGGGTGGATAAGGTTCATGGTGACATCTGTGAGCAATGCTTACTTCTTGATTCAGTTAATCTAGCTGTTGGAAAAGAATAGTGATGCTACACAAGTGGTGACATGTCTTAAGAGTATGGAGTCACAGAAACCAAAGCTAATCAGTTGTGTGACTTGGGCAAGTGACCTTTCTTCCCTGGGCCTCAATTTCTTCTTAAATAATCGAACTATAAACAAGGATAAAACAACCTAAGTGATCTCCAGACTTCCTTATAATTCTAAATGTCTAAGATCCCTGAGCTTCAATCTTCTCTAATATAACCTTTAACTTCAGAGTTCTGTAATGTAATGATTATTATTCCCAGGAGGGCTTTTAAATAAGCATGTGGGTCTGGAGAGGTGACCACCTTGCAGGTTTGTATATTGCTGATATGTCCACAACCAGGTGTTTCTTAGGGACCCGTAGGGTAGGGATAGAATGACAGGGCAAAACAATACCCTTTCTTTCCTTAGCATCCATGGCAAGTGATTTTGCTGCTCCTCCTACTTTCTCTCTGCTTCTTTCTTTCTTTCTTTGGTAACTTTTCATTCAATGTCCAGCATGTGCCAGATATGTGAAAACCAGAAATAATGAAGTAAAGAAGGAATCTGGACAATAGACAAGGAAACAACACAGGGAGAAATTAGATGCTCCTCTCTCCCATTCTGTTGCTCCTTGTTTCCTAAACATAGATGTTCCTCAAAAAGCCAGCACAGGGCTCATTCATTCCACAAACATGCACTGAGTATTTGTTACATGCTGGGTATTAAACCAGGTACAGGGAACTCAGAAATGAATAAGACCTCATTTTTATATGTTTAGTGAATCAACATTCTGTAAAGAAGTGTTTGTAAGAGTCTATTCTGGGCTCTGAAAAGAGTGGTTACCAGAGGGGGAGGCCTAGGAGGGTTTTGGAAGGGGAGAATAGAGGGATACTAGAATTCTGGTGATGGGTGAAATGAGACTTATACATGCACAAAAGTGAAGTTGTACCCCCAAGCTTATATAGTATAAGTCAATGGTAAATGAGTAGTCTTATTTGTAAAAGAGCCTAATAGGAAGACAGTGCAATAATAACTGGAAGAGAGGGGTGGGGTAACAATGTGACATGTTGGCCAGTGGTACAGGTAGAAGGAGGAAGAGTGATAGCTCGGCTCTGGGCAGATTAAGCAAAGTTGCTTTTCCACCTAAACAAGAAGGAATTTTAAATAGTCATGTATAAGGGGATAATGTTTGGCATTTCCAGGAAAATGATGGAATGTTCTTTGTGTGTGTGGTGGTGGTGTGGTGGTAGCTAGAGGGGAAAGGCAGAAAGGGCGAGGAACACAGGAAGGGAGGGGTGAGCAGGCATAGCCCATGGAGATGCCTGGAGGGGCTCCTAGGGAAGTGAGTTCACAGCATGGGCAGAGGGAACCTGTGGTCATGCGGAGGTGGGTGGATGGCACAGAGAATGTGAAATTTGTGTCTTGCTTCAGCATGTGTATCCTACTGCTGTCAAAGCAAAACACCATAAAGTCAGTGACTTGGGACAACAAGAAATTTATTTCTTTGTAGATCAGAGGTCAGAAATCAAGATGTGTTCAGGGGTGATACTTTTGGGAGGGCTCTGAGAAGAGTCTGGTCTATAGCTCTATCTTAGCTTCTGATCCTTGATGACAGTTCATTGTTTGACCCCTTGAAAGGGGGGAGGATACTGACAATGGCAACCAATGATATAAGGAGATGAGGGACAAACAAAACAAGAGAAACTTGTCCCTTGGTCTCTGTGATATTTAATGCTATGCATCCACTTAACTGGGTTGTGGGGTACCTGGTCATTATTTGGGGTTATTATTTGGTCATTATTTGAGGTCATTATTCTGGGTGTGTTTGTAGGGTGTTTCTGGATGAGATTAATATTTCAGTAGGTAGACTGAGTCATGTAGTCTATTTTCCTTACTGTAAGGGCCCTTATCCAGTCAGTAGAGGGCCTGAATAGTACAAAAAGGGATCCTCCCCTGAATAAGAGAGTTGAGTGCACTCTGCCTGCCTGAGCTTTTCTTGCTTCTGATACAAATGGAAGCATCAGCTATTCTTGGATCTTAAGCCTGGGACTTATGCCATCAATTCTCTTGGTTCTCCAGCTTTGGGACTCTGACTTGAAATACTTCACTGCTGCATGTCTTCTCTCTGTAGTCTACAGTCTCCAACTGTAGAGTAAGCCTGGTGAGCCTCCATAATCACATGAGCCAGTTCCTTATAATAAATAGTTTCTTCCTTCTTCTTCTTCATCCTCCCTCCTCTCATCTTCCTTCTCCTTTTTCTCTGCCTCATTCTTTTCCTTCTCTTCTTTTTCCTCTTCCTCTCCTCTTTTTCTTCCTCCCTTCTTTCTCCTCTCTTCCCCTAATATTCTTTTCCTCTGGAGAATCCCTGATTAATATAATCTCACAGAAAAAGAATAAAAGAACACAGAACATCTTCAGACTTGTAGATACTTCATTCCTCTCCCTTGCCAACCCATGATATCCTTCCTGTGCATATCTGTGACTTTTCCCTTCTTACAAAGACACCAGTCATATTGGATGAGGATTCACCTAGATTGAGTGTGACCTCATCTTAACTTAATGACATCTACAAAACTTCTATTTTCAAACATGCCTATATTCAAAAGTACAAGGGTTAGGACTTTGATCTATATTTTTGGAATATGCAGTTCAACTGACAACAGTCCAAAAACTGGCTTCAGGCTATATACGGAGGGAGAAAAGTGCAGGAAAAAGCAAATGGTATATAACCAGTTCTGCAGGGACAGATCCAGGATTTAGACAAGGAAACACTGATCAGATAGCTATTTTCTGGGAGCTGAAAGAGGAGTTGTCTGGGCAATAAATGATCACAGAGGTAATGATCAGGATATACAGAAAGAGGGGCAGGTTTGGGAAACAGTGAATGAGGCTGGTTTTGTGAATATTGAGTTTTAGCTACCTGGGTACCCCAGTGAAGACATGTAGGCAATAGACACAGGTATAAACCTTTGAGACCTGGGTACTAGAACTGTGGTGTTTGTCAGTGTATAAAGGATTAAAGGCTATGGGAAAGGACAGTGGCACCAAGGGAGAAGAGCAAAGAACATTGACAAGGACATCTGGACAAGCTACGGGGGATGAACAAAGCTAGAGAAACATGTCTGCTGGACTCCTAAAGAATGGAGAACAGAATTCATAACTTCCTGGGACTCAGTTTTACCCAATATGCTTCTTAGGGAATCCTTCCTTTGATGGGGGTAGGATGAGGATTCAGGGAGTTCTTGGCATGAAAAAGCACTTGAATCTTTCATTGTTCTTCTTCCAGACTAATCAGACTGGATCCCTCCATTCTCAAATCACATTCCCCTAACTACTTCTCTTTGTGGAGGTTGCTAGTGACCTGGGTAGACTCTTCTGGTTAGGATGGAGATAGAAGAGGACATCCCCACTCCGAGTTACCTTCCCTCTCTTCTACGTATACCCCTAATTGGTGGTCCTGTTGCAAAGTAACTATTGGTCTGGGCAAAGGAAGGCTGCTCCTTTATGCCTGTGTCTTTGTCCTACCCAAGCAGAATTGGCAGAATGACTAAAACCCAGCATTTCCAGAGACAGTGATGTTTGAAGGCGAATTTTGCATGCCCTTTCCTTTACATCTTAATGGCACTCTAATGTTGAATTAAAATGGAATTCTTATGGAAATGTACAATGTCTGAATCAATACTTGATGATTAGTGTCATGAGGATGAATATCAAAAGATATAATAGCAATGGCGGGACCCAAACCAGGGTGGATAAAGATGCCTGTGTCCATTAACTTGAGTCTGACTAATGCTAAATGACAATAAAATATCTAGGAAATTCTGGCCAGAGCCACATTAAAGCGCACAAAATGTAGCCTAATTAGCACTATGATGACAAATGCAGGAAGAATTCATTATACCCAAAGACTCCTCATAAAGTCCCCTTTTACCAACTCCCCCATTTACCCCCACCCCCAGCACAATGGTTAGAAGGCTAGGGGCAGCATATCCACTTCTGAGCTGTCTGACTTCCTGTAGTCATTGGGGATGAGTTACAACCCCTTCTACCCCCCCATCCCTCAGTGAAGCCTTCATTTCTTCCTTCTCCCTGATCAGCTCAATTGATCTGTCTGTGGCCCTCACCATTTGTCTGTCTCTGCACTGTTGTGGAATGGTTATGAGTAGACTTTTCCATCATACATTCTGAGTTTTCATTATACTGCTGCCTCTTCTTACTTAGATGTGACTTGTGAAGGTTTCTTTGTCCCTCAGACTTTACCCGATGAAAAGTAGGGCTAATAGTGCCCACTCAGAGGGCAGGTATGAACAACTAATTGAGGCACTAGGTATTCTGTGGTGTTTGTTCAAAGAGTTTGCAGCACGTGTAAGCTAGTATTATTTTTGTTCTTTTTTTTTTCCTTTGAAATCTCTTCCACAGTCACTTGGATGAAAAATAAGACATTTTGGACAACCCTGCCTTGTCAACACCTCTCTGCTCAGAAGATCATAAAAAGTATGGGGTGTTACAGAGGGAAGAAACCTTTAATAGAGAGAATTTAATTCAAACCTGATTCATTCACAGATGAAGAAGCTGAGGTCCAGACAGGGAAGGCAGTTTCCCCAGGTCAACTCAGTGGTTCTGTTCCTTTGAAACATTTTTAAATACCTATTGTGTCTAGACTATGTGTTATTTCTAGACTACAATGATGAATTAGTTCCTGTTCTTAAGGAACTTACCATATTGTGAGGGAGCAAACACTTAAGCAAAGCTTGTAGCTGTATTGGCAGGACAGGTGATGAGAGAGGGAGAAAGAGGAAAGATAATGGAAATTTGGATTTGCCTTCTCAGAGGAGCCATTAAATTTGCCTCTAAAGGAAAATGAGTTAATGAAAGGAAGGAATAAAATTCTGTGCTTGAATGAAGCCTAGGTGTGCATGAACAAGGTGATTATGAGGGAACTGCTAGCAGTTTGTCAATGTGGGAACATGCAGCGAAAGAACAGGTAGTAGCAGGAAATGAGATTAGAGGGGCCTTTTATGTCTTGGCAAAGAAAATGGAATTATTTCTGCAGCTGTAAAGAACCTCTGAAGGGTTAAGTAGGGGAATAATATTTTTATGTTTACAGGGAACATTCTGTCTTCATTTGGGGAGTGACTTTTGAGGGACTCATGTGGCAGAAAGAATTCAAAAATGGGGTTAATTTTAGTAAACTAAGAACTGGTAGCATCTGAACTAGAGCAGCAGGGACACAAGTGAGAGGATTCAAGAGGTAAAAGTCAACTAGTTTGGGGGATGGTCAGAGGTAGGGAATGAGAGAGAAAAAAATGGGTTTATCTCAGTCTTCTCACTGGATGACAAAATTGTGGGTTGAGAAAGTGAGACTATAGGAAAGAACAAAGACAGGATGAGAAAGAAGTGTTAGTGATGGAGTAGTGATGGAGGACACTCTCAGAGAGGAATTAGGTCTGGATGTAAAAATATCATGATCCTCATACATAGGAGTACTTAAAACAATGAGTCGCTAACATGTTTATGGGAAAAAGAGTAGCAGTTCAAGGTCTTATTCTCGAGGAGTGTATGTGGAAGGAGTAAACTGTTGTGTATTTTGTGAAGATGTCAAAAAGCTACCATTGAAAACTTACAATGGAAACTAGGGATTAAGGTACTCAAGGTCTCAGTGTTAAATGCAGGAGGGGTGTCCGCTAATCTCAGCATTGAGTAAGTGTGAAATAATTCATCTGGCTGCATGTTCACCGTGGCCAGGACACTTGTAAGAGAAAGGGTAATGTAAGAGGAAGGGTAATGTAAGGAAATGTAAGAGGAAGGGTAGACTAAAATGGGTTGAAGAGTGACTAAGTTGTCAAGTAGGAGAGACCATGAGTTCAGACTTCTATTCCAGGAACATAAGATTTCTTAAGAGGATGAATGAGAGAAGGATTGAGGTCAAGGGAAGGATTTTATGAGGGAAGGAGAAACATAGACATGTTTATTGGTTGAGGCAAAGAGTCAGGAGTATAAATGATGGAGACATAGCAAGGAGAGAGGTGGCTGTTTAAAGGAAGTCTTAAGGCAGCAAAAAGGGGTTTTATCATGAAAGGAAAGGAAAACTGGGAGATCAAGGGGGACCACTCATCCTCTGATCTTGGATGGAGAGCTGATAGGTTTGAGGGGTAGTGAAGGAGATTAGAACTTGAAGTACTTCATTCTAGAGGAATTTTGGGGTCTTATTTTTTAAGAGGTGGGATGAAGTTTGTGGTGTTGCTGGCATGTATAATGGATTTAAGGAGAAATTCTCCTGGATACAGAGGGTCACCATGCAATGTATCGAGTTCAGTTGAGATGTGTGACCTGGCTGCTATTCAAATTCAGGTCTATTGGAGGAAAACTGTTGGAGCATTTATTTACAGTCTTGGTGACATTTGCATACTATTGGTTCCTACTTTCTCATTGGACTCCAAAATAAAACAATCTGTATCTGGACATCTCAGGACAAATTCCCAGAATGACTTGTTTGGACTTTGGTCTATGTCAAGAATATGTACAGCTCCTATTATAATATAGATGCAGAGTCTGAGAGACAGGAACCTTCCATCACTTCTGTGACCAAAGCCAAAATAAGTAGATCATTCAACATATCTGCTGTTTTATCTCATAAAAAAAATCTTACTTCAGTTTCTGCAGATTACCCTTCTTTTCCACTCTTGCCGTGGAAAATCAGGGTCTGTTTTGGTTCTCAGTGACCTGGAGAGCAGTGTACTTTATGGCTCAGTGCCTGACAGTTGATTTCTTGAAAGCAACCACAAAGGATAAGGACAACACAAACTTGATCTGTATGCAGAGAAGTATAATTGGTGACCTTTCTCAAAACCAAGAGACAGCAGGTCACCTGCTTTCTTCTGTGGACTGAGATCCTTGGGATTCTGACAGTTTCGGCAACGCACTGGAAGCAAAACCAAGTAGGACACAGGCAATGGTGACTAATTTTGGGAATATTTTCTGGGTCTGGGAGATGGCTAAAGGAGATGGTGGAAGCATAAATGTGAGTCTCCCACAAGAAGTATGATTTGACATTTCCTCATGGAAATGTCATGGAAGCCACAGCAGGGTTCTAAACCTTGAAGTATATGGTGATACCTCTCTGGCCTGCTGAGTCTACTGTCAGCTATAGGTTATTGATTTCTTTCAATTACTCGGTTTTTTTGGTTTCTTTTGTTGTTGCTGCACCGGGGACATCAGAAGAGTTCTGTGGTTTCTTTATGTTTCCCTGACCAGCTTGCAGGTGGCTTAACAATGAAATAATCTAGATCTTGCTAAAGAATCGAATATTTGTGGTGCTGCTTAAAATTATTCAGGGAGAAGTAAAAAAGAAATGTGGTCATAATCAAAGACTAGTCATGAGAAAGGGCTGTGTTTCAGTTTTTTCTTGTTTGTGTAACAAACTGTCCCAAAAGAGAGGGACTTGAAATAATAATAGTTTAATGCATTCATGGTTTTGTGGATCTATAACTGGGGCAAGATTCAGAAGGGACTAGTTAACTCTGTCCCATTTGGTATTAAGAAGTTCTTACTGGGATTGGTGGATCCATGATGCTCTAGACATTTGTATGAACATTTGACAGTAAAGTCAGCCTAGGTGCCACATTGCACTGCACTTGCTCTCTCTTTCCCAGCAAGCTAGTTGACCTGTCTTACATGGTGATTCAAGGCTCTCAAGCATGAAAATGAAGCTGCGAGAGCCCTTAAGACCTATGTACAAAAGTCACACAGCATAATTTCCTCTGTATTGGATGGGCCAAAACAATAATGATGCCAACCTGGAGGGAAGGTGAAATAGATATCATCTACAGATGGGAGTGGTGGGATGTGCTTAGAGTATTGAAAAAAATATCTCATGATCTTCACTGGGTTCAAATGTGGACATGATCCATGGATACCTGTGACATAAAAGGACTGATAATCTGCCCTTCACATACACACATACAACAAGGGTATGACAGGTAAGGTAAACATTAATCTTTAAAAGAGGGGAGTAGAGGGAAACTACCACTGGTCCAGAGCAATTCCAAAATCCAGGCATTAGTTGTCAGTTCTCCTGACTCAAGTATCAAGGAAAGTTCCTTAATTCAAACCCATTCATACTTTCTGGAAGTTGCTAACCCAACTTCAGAAAATGGTAGATTAGCTACAATGTCAACACACTCATATGAAAAAACTATGACAGTCAAGCAGACAAGATGCCCACAGGTACCGTTTGGTCAGTGAAGACTGTCCGAGTGGGAAAATTATTTGGGGGCAATAACTGATAATCAGATGGTTGCTTGATGAAATGGATTCAGAATAGGATAATCTGGGAAGATGAAATACCCAAAAGGGTCCAGCTGTGACCATGAATCCAAAGGACCTGTATCTTATCAGTGCCTGGAAGGAGTCTGCAGTATTCTGGATGGTACTTGGATAGTGCTTCTCAAGTTTGTCTCCATGAGTTTGTATATTTAAGTTATATTAAAGTGAAAACTTCTGAATCCTGAGAAATTTCTTTTTGATTTGGTGTTTCTTTGTTCTAGTGCTTCTCAGCAGAGGAATATTGGCATTGTCTACAAACATATTTTATTTCACAATTTAAGAGACTGGGATGTTACTTCTGGATGTTGGTGACTGCAGGGAAGGCACACCCTAAACATCTTAGAGTGTACAGGATAGGCCCCACAAAGAATTACCTGATCCAAAATGTCAATAATGCTAAAACTGAGAACTCTACTTTCTTATGACTAGTTTTCTATTGACAAATGTGTGAATTATTGGAAGACAATGCTGTTTTCAATGTCTTCTAGTGATAAAAGGTATCATCATTCCCACAAACTACTTATTTACAGGGAAAGTTTTTCACACTTTGTATTTTTTGAATTTAAGTGATGTCTTTATCACTTTCATATTTTACCTCATTATGTTTTTATAGGATACTTTATGTCCTAGTATGTAATAATAAATTATATGTCTCCAGGAAAATCAAAGACATATGTATCATACCTTCATAAGTCCTAGACATGTGGCATCTATTTTCATCTAGTTGTGGAAATGACATTTTCAATACCGATTTTCAAATAGTTTTTCTAGAGACCAAACTCTGGAATTCTTTCTTTAAAAACCCAACTAGCCATTTATTTCCATGTGGAGTAGCAGAGCAGCAAAGATAGTTACAGGATCTTCAGGAAGTCACGCCATACCTGTTACATGGTGATGACTCATCTAAGCAGATTTGGTGAGATGCTGGGAAATTCTGTGTCCTTGGGGGACCTTCAAAAGGCCAGGCAGCTCCTTTTCCCTGGTGGTAGAAAGCTTCAGAAGGGAAGTTAGTGTGGCTGAGAGGTGATGGCATAGAATTTCCAAGGAAAGATTCACAGGTTACCTCTAGATTAGATGAGAACTGGAAACCTCATCTTATCTCCACCCCTGTATCTCTGCAAGATACTACTTAAACCACCAGGGAGCTGTCACTATCCAAACTTTCCAAAGCATGAGATAACTCTCCTTGGCAACCCCATCAGGCACTCAAGACCTCACTTAACTCTTTTCTTCTCATCTCTTTCGAAACAATATGCAGGCATTTCCTATCAGCTCCCATTTATCTGTGCTATTGAAGAGGAAAACTGTTATATATAATCCCAAAGAGCAAACCACCCCATATCATTTCTGTTTGGTTCAGGAGAGTCAAAGGGGACTTTGAGAGTCAGATGCCTTAAGACCAGGTATAGTTAGTCACTGAGTGAGCATATAACCATTGGAAAGTCACATCAACTTTTTGAATTTATTTATTCATCTGTAATACGAAATGGGACTGCTCTGTCTCTGGGTCACCATGATTCAAGTGAGAACATTTTTAAAAGTTTTTTATAAAATTCAATTCATGGTTTAATACATGGGGGTTATTTTTGCAAATATCAAACACTGGACCACCTGACCTGTACAGAGGTGGGCACTTGATCTAAGGGGTCCAAGAAAGTAGTGGAGCTAAGTCACATGCAAATACTGGGTTTGCCACTCAACGAAAAGCAAAACTCATCCCCTTGTCATTAACTCACTGGCTAGAGAGGTGGTAACTAATAGCACATCCTAGAGGAGAGTGGGGTGTTCTAATTAAGTGTTGTGGTGGAAAAGGGAGGCTGTAAGCCTCCCCTTGCTTCCCTTTCTGGGATGCAAGCTGCAACTTAAAAGAAGAGTAAACAAGTCAACCATTGCCCCTCCCGGAGACTCACAATGGAAAGTAAGATTTCCAGGAGATAAGTTGTAATGTGAGTAATGAAAGGCCCACTGTTTCTCCTTTGCAAGCCAGGGGATCACTTTGTTTTGTGCACGAGATGGAAGGAGACACGAACTTAGCCCTCCAGATTGCATAATGCAAAAGTTATTATGATTATGATTAATGCAAGACCCAATGTGCTATTCCTAGCAGCCCATTCAACTTATATGATTTGGCTATTAATTCCTCACAAGCTGCTAGCATTTCTAGGAAGCTTCTCATGCTCCGTGCTCCCTGAGGCCCTGAATAGAGCGAATGTGCCTTCCAGTCCTTCCTCCCCACCAATCGGTTTCACAATATAACAGATGCCCCAGGCAGCCATGCCTTGTGACCAGAGAGGAGAGGAGAGGGGAGAGAAATGTCTTCACCAACCCAGTCTTAGGTGCCCTGTTATCAGAGCACTTTCTCTGGCTCCCACAACCCTTATCGTGCAGCACAGTGAAGCCCAAACTGCCACGGGGGCTGAGATGTGAGATGTGTGTCATTGGATGCCTGTGCCCAGTCCACTAGGTAAAGGCAGGAGGGAAGGTGGACAAGGCTGGTGCCAGGAATGGAACAGGAGTCATCAGGTCTGGGCCTCAGGCCAGAACCAAACCTGTGGGCTGATGTTCTGTCAAAGCCAACTAGAGAGGGAACCCTCAACCATGCTCAGAGCTGGCAGGCTTGCACTGGGGCTGGGTTAGGTGTGTTCTCTGGACACCATCATGTAGTGGTAACTGAGGATTGATCTTAGAGTCCCCCTGCAGCTGAAAGTTGGGTCCTTTGAGCAGAAGTGAGCAGGGCTCTTGCACTCCTCTTTGTATCCTGAGTCCAACCAAAAGCTTGATATGAGATTTGAGCTTGACGAACTCCAGATGAAAAGATGAAAGGCCACCAGGAGATTCAAGATCAGCAATCTGGGTCTCCTCTTCAAAATAATTTCTCCCAGCTCCTAACACAGTGATAAGCGCAAAGAAAATGCTCCAAGAAACTATCTTGACTGAGTGAATCTTGTGTAACTATTGGAGAAAAATTCCTTTAAGGAAGAGAGATTTTCTCCCTCTCATCTTCCCACAGTATTTTCATACAGCTGTATTTCAGTAAAACACTAATCATAATCATAAATTTAAAGAAATATGTTTGTGTTAGCCTGTCAAATATGGCATAAAGAAATATGTTTGTGTTAGCCTGTTAGCCTGTGAACAATGTGATGATGGAAGTTGTGGAAGCTGTGACTTACTTATCTTTGTACCTAGGGACCTAAAGATGCCTCTCACATGGTCCATGGCGGTCACTGGGCAGGGTCCCTACAGCACCCCTGGGAGACCTAGCCCTCCTGGTACTGCACTGCTCAGATTATGCTGCAACGCAGAGACAGGTCTATGGGTGCTAGATGCTCTTGAACCCAAGACCTATGACCCTATACAAGCTTCTTCCCAGAGCTGGGTATGGCATGCCTCACTCCCCCCCTGCAGGATAATTGTCAAGAACAACATGACCTTGGCTTGGGTTCTTGCAGGAAGGAAATATGTACTCTGAGAGAACTACAAGTTTTCAATCACTCCTCAGTCAACAAAGAATCAAAAACAATAAATCTTCAGAGTTAGATCAAAAGGACCCCAAGTGATCATTCAGGGTGAGGACCTACCTTTGGGAAGGTGAACTACTTTTATGGGCTGTTGCATGTTACACAACCAACAAAGTCACACCATCTTCCATGAGTACCATATGTACACTCAAGCATCCTGAATGGGCACACATGTTACTTGTGTGCTACATGTGACAATGGAGGCACATGCCATATGTGTGTTTGGACTATAGTTTTCCCAACCAATATAAAGTTTTTGAAAAGTCTAATCAGATAAATGAACCATACTATTAAGATGACCCTGACAGGTTTTCAGAATTAAGTTAACTGTAGACTGCCAATTCGCCTCCATCTCATGATGGAAAGAAGCCAATCAGAGATTTGCTAACAACAACAAAATGCTGATGTTATCAGACAGCTAAACTAAAGGTTCTCAGATCTCTTCTTCTCTTTTCAAAAGACAAAAACAAAGGCCAAGTTCTCTTGGGCAATAAGTAAGGGAGGGATGAAAGAAAGATGAAGTAGACAAGAGCCAGGGTCCAGAAAACAGTGTATCACAAGGTATCTGTGGCATCTGAGGGAAGTCACTGCCCTTTCTGGGCCTCAGTAGAAGGACATAGATCTGAATGAAAACAAAACCTCCTTCTCCCATTATACTTTATCCCCGTCTCTGTATATTTCTGTGATATCCCTCAGGGATATGAATCACACTACCTAGTGTTCTTCAAGGTGGTCAGGAGGATTATAGATAAGTTTGTAAATAGTCATTAAATAATCACTGCGAGGTGTTTTTGTCCTGACCTTGTGTCCGCCCTTGGTCTCTCTGCATTTAGGTCCCTATCTGTGACAGAATGGGCAACAGCTCTCTGTCATCTCGAGCTTAAGCAGATGAATATGCTCTAAGAAGCCGAGGTTTGTACTTGTTGGTGATATCTTTTTGGAGACCCTGTGCAAGATACAATATGTGTTTTGACTTAGCTTCTCCTTCAAATGGGTAGTCCTGACTGACTTACTCTCCCAGCACTCCCATTCCCTCAGTCCTAAGGGAAATCTTTCTTGGTTCTTGGTTCTTCAAGGAAGGCAAGCCAGTAGGAACATTGCTCTTCTTTTAAGAAACTATTGGAAATGTTCAAGATACACAGGAAATTGATGGTTCGTGTTTTTAATAAATGGCCTTTGCATCTTGATATTTTGAGGAAACTGATTGAATGTATTTGTTGATTAAGTGACAGAAATACATAGTTCAACAAAGGGATGTTTCAATGAGAAGAGGTCTAAATACAACTGGTCTAACAGAAGAGAAAATCTCAGCTGAAAGGAAGAGAGATGATGCTCCATGGTCACATTAGTGAGTGGGATGAACTGAATTCAAACCCAGTGATAAATCACAAGAGGAACACTTAGGTGTGACTGAGAAGTTGGGCGGTGGGCTAGGATTTGTGCTCCTTTCTAAACGTAGCTGGTAGAGAATTCATGTTAGCAGAAACAAGCCAAATGATAAAGAGAAATACTGGACGATCTCACCTATATGCAGAATATAGGGAAAAGAAACACTAGGACAAGGAAAATTTAAAGCTGTCAGCAGAACTAAAGCATTGAGGAGGGTAAAATAGGGGCCAGAATGGGCACAAGAGATTAAGATGATGATTCACAGGTGATAAGGTAGTCAGAGAACCTCGGGGTAGACAACAATGTAAGATATGGGTGCATGTACACACGCACGTGCACACACACAATCAATTTTTTAAAATAATAATAAATAAGATAATTTAAAAAATGTAGCTGGTGACCCAAGAGATACAGACAGGCATAGAGCTGAATAGGGAGTTTGAATGAAGGAACAACTACAAGCCTTGGCCTCCTAGAGCGTATTAATCCTGCTTAAGCTCTAGATGACATAAAGTTGTTCCCATGCCATCATGGACAGGGACGAAATGCAGAAAGATCAAGGGCAGACACAAGGTCAGGGCAACAACACCTCGCAGTGATTGTTTAGTGACTATCTACAAACGTGTCTATAATCCCCCACCTTCAAGAACACTAGGTAGTGTGATTCTGAGTCTGCAGATGGGAGACGGAGGCTCAGAGTGTTCAGGAAATGTGAACAGCTGGCTCTATGTCACCCAGCTAGTGTGTGGCAAGATAGGAAAGCAGAGCCCAACGTGTTCTCATGAGTAAAAGGAGAGCCACCTGCAGAAACAACACTGAGTGAATCACCGGCAGCTTGGACCACAGAGCCTGGCAGAAATAACCCCCTTGGTGGTTGAAGAGCAAAGGGAGTACAGCTGTGCCCAGCAGCCTCGCGTGTGAAGCATGTCTTGCACATCTGTCCTGAGCGTGCACTCAGCTGGCTACCAGTAAGCACCGTTTCATAATTCACTCCAACTGCCGTTCATTTCATGTGTTCTCAGTACTCTAACCCTCAGAATCTTTCAGGATCTCTCTTGTTCTTCAAAATATGCATATTGACACAGGCCCACATGCTTTCCAGCTCAATCCAAACCTACGCCAGACGGGAAATCACCTGTGCACTGACTCAGCATCACCACGGGCAAGGTGGAAGCTGACTTCACAGCATTGCTATGTTGGGGGCAGAGCCCAAGACAGTGGGTCTTTCTGTAAAGAAATAAGTTTAAAAAAAAAAAGAAGAAAAAACACAATGCACAAAACTAGATGATCTGGAATTCATTCTGTGCAAGAATTTAATTTTTCTGAATACTGAGCTTATGTAGTTTGTGTCAGGCATGATTCCATTTTGAAAACAAATACTTGATGTTTAGCGTTTCTTGGGGTTTTCTGTTAATAGTATGACGGACACAAGACTCTGATATATGATTCAGCAGATGAGCCTGGGCGCTCCTTACTTGCAAGGAAGCACCAAACCATCCTGTCACGCATTTAAAATACTTTAGCATCAGGAGCTGTTCGGAGGTGTGCCTTACACATGAATGTCACAGCTAACAGGATTTGTGAGCCCAATAGGACTCAGATAGTGCTTTTAAAACTTTTAATGACTTTACTTCTGATGTCTGTATCATTAAAGTATTATAGCCCCCACTTTCACATGTGAAAACCAGGGACATAGGTTTTAAGGAGCCTGTGCAAGGTCGCACAGCTAAAAAGTGAGGAATTTAATCCAGAGCTCCAGCATGAAGGCCATCTGCAAGAATCCTGGGAAATGTGTTACATTTTCCTCCCAAGAAGGTAAAGTTACTTGACAAAGGTCTCCCAGCCAATTAGCCAGGGGACTATTGTGTCCTGGTCCTGTGACATCCAGACTGCTCATTCTATGAGAGGGTCTTGGAGGAGAGGGTGGAAGGGTGGCAGGAGGACCCTCATCCTTTGTGCTGAAGGTGTTTGTAAGTCAATCAGTCACAAGGGAGTCTCTCTTCTGGGACTGTCCTCAGTGATGGGAGCTGGCCTCAGGCTGTTTGTTTGAGACAGAAGGCAAGAAACAAAAAGCAACAATGGAGACAGTCAAGCTGCCTTTGTCTCCAGCAGGCAGCTGGCAAAGGGATGACCTTTTAAGACTTCAAAGAGGCATCCCCATCAGCACAGACTCCGCCTTCCAAGACTGGAAAATGTTGATTGCTCTTCAGCTCTGCCCTGCCCTACTCATCCTACTCTGAAGAGCAGCAGACCTGTTTACCCAGCCCAGCTCTGTGTCAGCCCCTATGCTCACCCCACGGAGGTCTCAGCCCCTCCTTTGAAGCAGGTGGTGCTGTGGAGGATGTTCCTTTTGCCAATGTAGAGATGGAGCCCAGAGCAGGAAAGAGTCCCTCCTGTCTGAGGGCCTCCTTGCCGGCAGGTGGCAGAGACAAGATCTTCTCACAACTACCTGTATTTCACAGAAATCAAGCCCCAAGTGGAACGTCTTTTCTGTCAACCCCACCTAGTCAGTTCACAGTTTTCCAGATTTGGGAATGGGGACTCCGTCCGTCCAGTTGGTTGGGAGAAAAGCCTGAGAATCTTTCACATCCTTCCCCTCACTCCACATTCAAAGGCAGGAAATCCCATTGACTCCTCAAAACAGCCCCAGGTGCTGACCTACCTCACCTACCACCTACCACCACCTCCATCAAAGCCATTGTCATTGACTATTACTCTGGAAGTAATAGTCCAAATGGTCTCTCCTGCTTCTCCTGTGTCTTTCTAAAAGCCTGTTCCCAACACAGCCCCCAAAGCAACATTATTAAAACATAAGTCCAGTCAGGGGATCACCTCTGGTGATCCTTTGTTTCTCTGGAGGGAAAGCCAAGTCCTTCCCTCTACCAGTTCCACATAGTCTGCAGCCCCATGACTCCTGACCTCTCCAACCTCATATCCTCCTTCTTTCCTTTGAGACCACTCCACTCCACTCTATGCTTGACCAGTAGTCAAGCATGCCAGGAGACTTTCTACTTGGGGACTTGGCACCAGATGTCCCCAAGTTGCTGTCCCAGGCACCTAACCAGAAGTCACTGCCAACTTCCCATAAGTCATGACACCCTCTTAGCAAGCTCGGCCCTACTGCTTCCACTCAAAACTGCAGTCCTCCTCCCTGAACCCCCACGTCCCCCTTCATCTGCTCTGCATCCTTCATACCATTTATCATGTATCACATGTACTATACTGCACTTTTCAGTATTTGTGTTACTTAGTAAGTGGACACTGGGCACCCTGTGGATGACTCACCAGTAGAATGCAATTCCCACAAAAGGAAAGGTTTTGTATGTTCATTTAATCGTTATACTCCCGGCTTCTAGAACAATTCCTGGTACTTTGTGGTCATTCAAAAAATAAGTAGAATGAATGTAAGTGAATGAATAGATGGGAAAGGCCCCTTTTCTGGCTGAGGGAGAGAGGGAATTGTTGAAGGGGAAATAGTGTCCCAAGTAGGGTGTCCTCAGACAGAGTCCTCCTTAAGCCCGGACATATAGATCCTACAGCACCCCTGGCACGGACCATGGCTCTGACTTCTCTCCAGCTCCTGGAGAGCTAAGACAGATGGACATGTATAAGCAGCTTTGTGGCTTTTCTTTAGATTTCTGAGCATGTGAAGGAAGCAGGGTGATCTCACACAGATCCTGGCAAGGCTGGGTCCTTCCCTGGCTGTGGATCTCAGTGTAGTCTCCTCATACTCTAGGAAGCAAGAGGGACCAACATCAAAGAAAGTGCAGCACTGGCCTCCTGGGATGATCACTTCCTAGAACAAGCATCTTCCTGAAGATTCCAGCACTGGGATTGCCCCCTCCTCTGCCTAAGACAGGTGCCTAGTCAGTCCCCCTACCTGATGACATGCAAAAAAATAGCAGAATTTGGGCAAATCTCTTCTTAGAATTTGGGCAAATCTCTTGCCAAATTAGTAGTGCAGAAATAATTTTGAAGATTCTCTTAATATTTTTATTGTTTTTCTTAATATATGAAAATAAGGGTATTTAAATTCCACCAAAAGTTTGCAGATGATTTCAGATTGACCTCTAAGATGACATCATCTGTAAGACCATGGCGCCCCTTCTTTTTGAAGTGGGTCCCAGAACCTCAGGTCAAGCTTGGGTGGTAGTTGTTCTTTCTTTCCAAGCTATTGAGCTAGTCTGATACAATGAGACCCTTGGCAATTTCACCAGAGCATCGAAAGTCCTGCCAAGAACTCCCTTCTCAAATTCCTTCTACATAGTCTGTAAACAGACATTAAGACACTTGTTTCTCCCTGGGTTCTACTGTTAAGCCTTGTTCACCTGAGAAGGGTAGAGACAGATATTATTCACATGGATGGGCTGTGGTTTCAAGAGGGAGGCATGTGACCCATGTCTCCAGAAACTTCCTACCCAGGCAGGCAGCTGTGGAAGAACAGAAGGACCCTGGCCCTGGGCATGAACCCTGCATGTGTCTGAGCTCTGCTCCCACCTGCTGTGTGTCCTCAGGCAAGTCTCATCCTCTCTGAGTCCTGGTTCACTGCTCTAAAAAGGGACATTCACCATTTGTGACGTCCTTGTGGGCCTTATTCGGTTGCACAGAAATTCTTTGCTGAGTATAAATTTCTGTCCAAATGGGAAGGGCTTTGCACTTCTACTAAAACCCTGCACTGCAGGTTGGTAGGAGGAGGACCACTGATGCTTCAGCCAGGGAGGAGGCAGAGGCTGTACTGAGGCATCTCATTCCCTCTGGCCCTGGGTCCAATGTGGCCAGGGGGATATGGCCATGACCTCCAGTTCCTTCCATCATAAATGTCATGAATGGGGTCACGCCCCTCAGCAATTCATTGGGAATCGCAGGGTGTAGCCCAAGGCAGGCCTTGCTTTGTCTGGTTGGCATCTCTCATTTATTCATCAGTTTCCCTGGGGAAGGAGAGCCCGTGTTGTTTGGCACTGATGGGAGAACAATGTGGCGACATTTATAGCTCTGTCCTCACACCTGCAGGGGCTTGGCTTGGCATCCAGCACCAGCAGAAAAAAAGCTGCTGTTTTCTGTCCTCCACACACAGGGGTGAGAAAGGAACACTTGTCTTCCATTTGCTGCCATGCTAGGAGACCTACGAACCTGATGGGAGGAGGGACAGGCCCTGGGGTGACAGGGAGTAGAGTCTAGTCATTTCCTGCCCTCAAAGAGTAATAAGCGCAGTTCATCTCAGCCCATTTCTGGTTTTGTTCTATGTTAGCTGTTCTATGAAGCTCAGTTTCCCCCCCACCATGACAGCAGCCACACAGACCACTCAGGGATATTGTGAACTTTACCTGTGATTGCTATGTGGAAGCACCTGGCGCGCTCCAAGTAGGTGATACACAGTCGATGTTTGTTGTTGTTGAATCTTGTTGGAGTGAAAAAACAGCCACATGGGAAACAATTAAAGAACAATACAAGGCAGTCAATGATAAGGTGCTGAATTAAGTATCGCCAGGTGCCAACCTGTGCAGCGCTGACAGCCGCCCTCAGCCCCCCGCCACCCTGTGCAGCGCTGACAATAGGGTGTCTGTCTGACTTCAGAGGAGAGGGAGGGCCCGCCACCCACTGTGGAGCCATGCTGTCTGGGCAGTGGAAAACTCCATCTTCCCAGGGGCCTGCCTGTTTCTGCATCCTCCTTGGCAGTGGGGGCTGCAGGATTATTTCCCTTGCAATTCACTCAAACTTACTAGGTCCTTAGGATATCCGCCTGTTGTAGGTGTCTAAGGAAACAAAATAAGTAAAATGCAGGCCCACCTTCAAGGAGTTCATAAAGCAACAGGAAGACTCTGTGTGTGTGTGTGTGTGTGTGTGTGTGTTGTATGTACACGCACACACAGAAATTTATTCACTTCATATACTTCAATTCAACTCAGTCTTATTGTTTCCCTGGTAACTGTGTTTTAAAGCAACAAAAAATTCAGGGTATCTGGAGGCCTGCATGGTGGAGATGGCATTTATGAATGAAACTTATGGGTTTGCCCTCTGGTGAAAAAATGCAGGCCCCTCAGCCTTTCCTGCAGCCTGCCCTGACACAAAATGATAATGCCTGGTCTGAAGAGATGCAGAGAGAAACTAGCAGAAGAAGAAAAGAATGCAAACAGAGAACATTGCTTTGGAGGGAGGCTGGCCTGGTAATTGAGACAAGGGGCTGGGAGCTCCTACTGGTGAAGGGGAGGTAGGAAAGGCAGGGGTGGCAGGCAAAGGGCATGCTCAGGCAGCAATGGTCCTTTGTGGTTGAGGTGTGGGTTGGGGGTGTGGTGGGAACAAAGGGGATTCTGAAAGGAGACCAAGGCCCAAGCTAGAGAATCTTATGTAGTGAGATGAGGCCTTGGGCTTCTTTTTGTCTTTGACCATGAGAGAGAATAGGACCAGAAAAAAAAAGTTTTTCCCATCATGGAAGGCAATAAAGTAAGGAGAAGTGAGTGTGGAAGGCTGCAAGGTATTCTGGGATCCAGGTAAAAGGTAATGAACAGAAAAGAGAAGGGGACAATAGATAGAGTTAGGAGCTAACCTTGAGCCGACTTGGCAATGGTGCAGTGGTAAACACATCACAGCCCTTTCCCGCCTTGCAGCCTGCCTGCCCCTTTCTCCTGCCTCGCTGTGCCAAGTCCTCTGGAGAATGGGCACCTGCCACCACCGCTTCCTTCCCGCCCACTTTTCCCTTCACATCCGGCAGTGTCCCCACCCCCTCCTCTACTCAGAGGTGGCTCTCTTGAAGGTCACCCAGGACCAACCCATGCCCAAACCCAGGAACCTCTTCTTCAGTCCCATCTTCTGACAGAATTTCATATTGCTGGCCTTTTATTCTTTGGGATTCTTTCCTTCTGACTGCGATAGCACACTCTCCTGATGCAGGCTAACTTTCACCTCCCTGTTTCTCCGTGTCCTGATTTTCTTTAGTTTTGCTTTTCCCCAGAGTATCTGGTTTCTCCTTTGCCTGAACTTTGTCTCCTTTGTCTCCCACAGTAATATCTCCAATCTTCTATGTCATCGTCAGCAGTGGTATCCTCCAGTCTGTGTTATGTCAATGTTCCCAGCACTTCACATTTTCAAAGGCCTATTGGACCTGCAGTTGTATGTCCCAGATGACCAGAACCCAATATGTCTCTCCTTCAAGGTCATCTCCACCCCCTTACTTCCTGCTTCTGATAATAGACCACCCTTCCCTGGGCACCTACACTAAAAATTCCAGAACCATTTTGAATGCTTCTCTTCTCTCACCATCATCTTTAATCATTTATCCTGGGATCTCACATGCATCTCTCTGTCCTCACTCCAGTTTAATCCTACCCAAGTCATGATAAGGGCATAGTAATTGCCTCTGGGAGCTTTCTATCTAGTCTTTCCTCACAAACCATCCTGCACATGACCTGCAAGTCAATCTTCCTAAATATTGTCCATGTTACACCAATGCTTTCTAGTATAAACTAAAGTCCCTACTGCCAACTTGACTTCTAGGAAAAGCAAATGACAGCATCCATATTTTAAATGAACACACGGGGAGTCTCTGATAGCTAAAAAATACTGTAAGACAGCAATATGAGTATATGAAGCTTGTTGTTAGAGGGTAAAGGGAGGAAGTGCTGAATACTGAGATTAGGTGGGGATGCTGATATTTAAGTGACTTCTTGAAGGCTAAGTAGGGGATTAAAGGATGACAACCTGGAAAGTTGCATTCAAGAGCAAAGAAATGGCAAGTTCAGTGACACAGAGGCATATCTGTACATGACTAGCAGGAAGAATGGCAGCAGCTGGTTGACTGTCAGCAGGAGATTGGCTGTGGTTGGAGATATGCTGTCATGATGGACTATGATCTTATTCATTGTGCTGAGGGTACAGGCTTCCTGTCCTGTACATCAGGAGACTTCTTAGCAGAGAATGCACTGTGATTACTTAGCCAAATGAATGACAAGGAAACCAGAAGTGGACCATGAACTAAGTACAGTGAGTAACATTAGGCAGATGAAGGCGAATGTCAGATTCTATTACCAAGTGAGCAGCACCAAGCATCAAAGTCAAGTCAGTCAACAGGTCACCCTGAAGATGTCAGGAACATGTCAGCAGACTCTGACATGGAGTTCAGGAGAGGATAAAACCTCAAGTAGCAAAGCAGCAAATGTGGTTATGGGGATGAGAAGGAGCTGCTGACATGCAGACGAGGCAGTGAACTAGACTCCAACAGATACTCAGTGTTAACTAAACAGCAGATCTCCTTCTGGGGATGCAATGTTTATGTTCTTCAGGCATGATGTCTCCAAAGTGTTAAGTGCTTTTGGTGACAGGATGCAGGATATAATAAAGAAGAAGGAAAGTCAGGGGCCTGAAGGTGTAGTCTAGGACAATGGGCTATACCAATAGAGGTGATGGGATGAACTTAAATTGTCTCCAACAAGCCACAACACTTGGTGACTTCAGTATTTGGGGTCCAAGAAAGGAAAGGTCCAAGCCAACCTTTGCCACTTGGTTCATGTCACTTATTTACTCATTCTTAAAAAATACCCATTTTCTAAAATGTTACCAAAAGGTGGGACAAGGAAAATTTTAGTTAAAAAGAACATTGCTCTGAATTAACATTTACTTTCATCATGAGCTGCTGATTCAATTTTCTTTTGATACTTCTGATAAAATCAAAGAGAAAACCTGTTGAATTCTGACATGCAGGTGGCATCTCTTAATCTTTGACAACTTTTCACTGTAACAATAGAGCAGCTTCATGTCCTTCTACAAGGCACATTAACAACCCATGACTTAATCTCATTGTTCATAATGAAATCATTTCCCATTAAACTTCTAAATCTCTTTTAAGTGTTTTGGATTTGGTCATTCATTAGAGTGCAAACAATGCTAGCCACTCGATAAGCAATTGAAAAAGAAACAAGAATAAGAATTTAAAAAGAAAACCAATCTAATAGAACATCATTATTTGACATAGCCTGAGAAAATCAGCATTGATTCTAACAACAATAACCAACCAGAAAATGTCTTTGTTTAGAAATACTATATAAAATAATAATTAAAAACTCTAAAATAACTAGAAGTTATAAAAATGCAACAGATCTTTGTAGAGATAAATGACAAAATAACCAATATAACATTAAGAAATAATTAAAAAAATTATTTCACATTTATGAATGGGAACACATAAAAATTCCAGATCTTCCTCAAATAAATATAGCATTTACATAGTTTCAATGTAAATTAAACTGGATAAGATAAAATAACACAAAACATTGTATGAAAGAATAAAATCCATGAAAAGCTTATGCTTTTTGGAAAAGAAAAAAGTGGAGATACTCATTTCCTACCAATATTGAAACATATTACAAAGTCAAATTAATTAAAAGCCAGCATGATACTGGAGCAAGACTGGAGAGAGACACCAGTTCAAAAGATTGGAGGATTCAGAAGTGAAATATAGGGACCTGCTTCAGCATGGAAACAATGCCGCAAATATATAGATAAACAAAAATAATTAAAAGATTAATCACTTAATAGATTGAAATGAGGAAATTAAAAATCATCAAGGAAAGTATAGCTACAGCCTAAATTGCTCACAAAAATAAATGCCAAACACATTAAAACCATCAGAGGAAAATTTGGAGACTATCCCTGTGTTCTTTCATTAATGAAAGGTTTAGTAACATGATGTAAAAGCATTTGTCATAGAAGGATAAACTAAGGAATATGACCATGAAAAAGTGAAATATTTTGTCCTTTAAAAGACCCTTTACTCCAAATTAACAGTCAGCAGACAGGGGAGATCAATTACAAAACATACTGATTGTAATTCAGAATATGTAACAGGAAACCAAAGGGAAAATGACTCCAGAAAATAAGCAATTTATAAAAGGTAAAAGCTGACTACCTGATAGACAGCAAATAGGTTCTGAATTTTGTCACTAATCGGGAAAATATGAAATCAAAGAATAATGATGCAGATTATAAATAGCATTTGTAACTTGCAGAAAATTACCAGGGATGTTTCCAACCAATTCTTTAATTTTACGTACATCTTAGTAAAAACCATTATGGTCAATATATACAGGTCAAATGCAAATTAATATTTGATCTGAAAACCCTGTGCTTTGCAGCACTCTTCTTCAGACCTTTATATAAAAAGATTGAAACCAATTTTTCTATTTTTAAACTGTATTTTCATTATAATTAATCATTTTAACAGTGCTCCTTATGTGTTCTTACAGGCCACTGACTATTCAATCTCAAATAATCCATGCAAAGCCTTTTGACAAAGCAGTAATATTGACTCCAGAACAGTATATGAGATGGAATTCCAAAGTCATAAAGCCATCACTTCCCACAAGAAAATAATAGATTTGCTAAGGGGGCAGAAAGGAACACATTAAGTGAAAACATAATAAGTGAGTACATGTGCTAAATGATATTCCCACCAGGTTCCTTATGGATGTGAGTGGCCTTACCTGTCCTGCCCCCACCTCCTAACAACATCTAAACAAGCTAGGGCTGGACTGGATGAGGTATCATCCACACAAAGTTTGGATCAAGAACTGCAGTCACAAGATAAGTCTAATGCCAAGTGTGCTTTTTTTCAGCCTCTAAAAGGATGAGTATTTTGCATTTAGGAAAATGGCTCTTATGGGGGAGATTATCTCACATGTGATTTAGAAAAGGGACATACATGGCCACTACCAGACTGGGTGGGGTGAAGCCAATGATGCTAATTAATTCACCTGAGAACATACAACATTGTGAAGAGTGACAGGAGAGAATATTTGATGAGAAATCACTATACATCACCAATGTATAGTGGTGAGGAAAGGTCAGTCTGTCAAAGGAGCGATCTTAGGGTCATGTGGTCATGCAGGGTGTGCTGGACTCTGGCACAGCAGTCCTTCTCGCACAGCAGTGCATGCCACCAGGGCAAAGCCACTTACTGAAGGACTGAATGTTTCATGGTGCTAACTAGGAAAATTATGTTGTTGTTTTTGTTGTTGTTTTGAGACTAGGTCTTGCTATTTTTGCCCGTGGAACCGCAGGCTGTCATTGCTAGGGGTACCACAGACTCAAGCAATCCCCAGCCTCAGCTTCCCAGGTAACTGGGATTACAGGCGTGCACCACCACGCCCAGCTATTTTTTGGGGACTAGGTCTCACTACGGGCCCCAGGTGGGACTCGAACCGTAATCCCTAGTCCCAGCCACTTCACAGACTGAAGCTTACAGGCATGAGCCACCGTGCCCAGCCTTGTTGTTGTTTTTTAATAGTAAGCTATATTTGTCACTACTTAATGGTGCTTTAAGTAGTTTTATTTAATGTACCAAATGTGCAAATCAGAGACAGTGGGGTATAGAAAGCAGAATCTGGGGACCAAGATGTTTAATGCCCAAGGAATTACCCAGGAATACCCAGACTTGCTAAGGAGCTGGTCAGATTTGCAGATAACATAAGGGAGTATGAAAAAGGAAGAATTTGGGTAAGTTATGAGACAGGTTTTAGAATTAAAGTAGATAGAACAAAGATTATTAAATTGAGGCCTTGGTGATGGTAGGAATGAGAAGTTTTTAAAATCCCCAAATGACTAGTTGTTGCGTGGTTTAGAGTGCTTCTCGGCCATATCCAAATTATACACATAACGACCACTCATCCACAATCAGTGACTATACTATATGCATGGATGTGGCAGGGGGAGCAGGGAGTGAGAGGAGGAAAGACTAGATCAAGAGTGACTTGGTGAGTCAGAGACTCTAAGATGGTTTTCAGAAGGGTAGAGTTGACTCAGGAAGGCATCCTGGAAAAAGGTGATCATTTATTGAAATTCTAAGAAGAGGAATGAAGTTGTTGGGTTGAGTACCCAAATAACTCACCTTTAATGTGGTGTGGCTTCCAGGAATCTGGTCCAACCATACTTCTGTATTTTTTCCTGCCCTCAGGAGAAGATATAGACCAGGTGCAGCAAAAGACACCTGCCATGAAAGATTTGGCAGAATGGCTAAGGTGGCGAATGCTCTTCATTCCATGCCTACTTCCAAGCTCTCAGGGCCTAGCAATATTGATAAGGTGAGGGAGACAACTAAAAGGAGAAAGCTCCTTTCAGGAAGGCATGTTGAGGTCATAAAACATTATGCACAGCAGTCAGTAGTATTTGTATAAACTAGTCTGACCCATTCGCACCAAGAGGGACTTTGAAAAGGAGAAATGACATTTTGAGGATGGTTCCAAAGGGAGATTGAGAAGTAGGACTTGGCTGACTAGGATCATAAAATCCTCCATAACTTGTTACCATGTGTAGGCTAACTCCTAAGATGGACAGGGGAGAACTAATAGAGAAGAAGAAGTTGGTAGGAGATAAGGAGGTAGCTGATGTTCCTTTCCATTTTTTCAACCGGAACCAAAGTACTTGTGGTCACTGACTCCATCTATCAGTTGTTTTTCCAAAAGAGGCCCCTTAGATGGTGTCTTAGGCCACATTCTCCTTGAAACGATTTCTGGATGGATTCAGGATCTCAGGGAAAAGGGGAGCAGAATGCTGCAGAGGGAGTAGCTGAACTGCAACATAGTGGCAACAAAGCACCAGATGACCCCAGAGGGTGATCTGGTGTTGAGATGAACCATCACAAACATCCTGGAGGCCATGCCTGTGCATCTATACTGACCTGTCATTAGATGCAGGTTGCCTTGGGGAGAAGTGTCCAGGGCAAGGAAGCTCTAGGGATTGTTCCCTGCGACTCCGACAATGTCCAGAGCAGGATGCTGGAGTCTTCAGGAGCCAAGAGTCCTGAAGGTTGGGGAGTGAGCATGTTCACACTGGAGAGGTAGTAGGCTGCAGGAGGCATGGCTTGGGTCCTAGATCTGCTGCTGTATAGCTGTGTGACTCCCTAGAAGTCACTTCACTCTTGGGGCCACTGCTTTCCCATCTGTAACCAAGAGATTCAGATACTATGATGCTTAGTGTCTCCTCCAACACTGAAGCTCTATGACTCCTAATAGGAGTGGTGCATACATGAGCACAACCATCTTCTCACTATTTTCATTTCGCTATTTTCATTTTTCTATTTTCTTTCACCATTTTCATGTGTTTGCCATATTCTTTCTCCTCTATCGAAATTTCCATATAATTTTGTGTGAGAACTTTCGTGATCTCTCCATCTAGCCTCCCTCCAAATTTGCTCATTCATAATTAAAAAATTCTCCAATGAGTTAAGACTAAACCCTCCAAGCTGAACTCTCTTTCCACCACTTTCTCCCAGCTTCAAACTCTGCTCTATTAAAGTTAGCATTATCTTTGTAAACAAACAAACAAGCAAAAAACAAGCCTGATGTCAGTCTGATGACAGTCTAATGACAAACTCATCAACAGGGTCCCATTATTTTCAGGATGAAATCTCACACTCTTGTCATTACTTGTAAGGCCATCCTTGCCCTGGTCCTTTGCTGATTGCTCGGCTTCCTCCCCTAATATCCTCAGCCCAGCGTCTTATGTCCAAGCACCTGACCATCTTCCTTTCTCTTGTTGGGTGCACTGTGTTTTCCCAGTCTGGGCGCTCAAACTCAAACTGTCCTTTCAGTATGGCACATTATTATGACTGCTCATCAGTCAAGTTTCAACCTGAACTTCTCATCCTTTGAAACCCTAGCCAAGTCCCAACCTATCCTATGTGCTCTTACAATGTTACATTTCTCCTGTGAAGAACTTACTTACTTGGTTATTGTTTATTTCTCTCTCCTCCCTGATATCCTGTGATCGCTGTGAGTTCATGGAATCCCAGTACATGGTATAGGCTAGTGTTTAATAATGACCCATGAAAGGAATAAATACCATTAGAAGTCATTACTACCTGCAAAAGTTTTATCAGCACTCTGAATGAGGAGCCTGAGTGAAAGTTCATGTATATTAAACTCAAAGCCAAGAGGTTAGATTTTGTGTTCCTGCTCACCTTGGAAATTCCCTGATCTTATGACAGTATGGAAAGATCCCAAAGGTAGATATACAAAACCTGTACTGAAGCCTCAGTTCTGCTAATTAATGGCTGCATAACCTTGGTCTCTTAAACATCCAAGTTTCCATTTTCCTCTGTAAAGAGACCAGTAGTGTATGTTCTACCTCTCTTGCAGTGATTGATTTATGTAAAAACTGATTGTAATTTGTAAAAGACAGATAAAATTTAGATATTATCAGAATTTCATTACTTAAAAGTGATAGCATGATCATAATTGACAGCATGGGTAGTTAAAGATTATCAGTGACTTTAAAACAATTTTTCTGAGGTGATCAGTCAGTTTTAGTTGGTAAGTACCTATCAGACCAGTATAGTTTTGCACAGTTCTTTTGTGTTGAGCTCAATCAATTGCTAAATTATATCTTAACGATTACCTTATGACAACAATCCTCAGTCTCTGTACAATGAATGACACAATGCAGAGTAGACACAGACTATGTAATACAAAGTACCTTCTAAGACCAAGGCTGGTACCTAAATCCCCAGTGAGGCACTGTGACAGATCATCATCAGTCACAAGTTTTCCTCTACAAGGATAGACTTTTGATGTTTACTCTTGGGTTGCAACAGCTTTTATAATGCAGCTTCCCACACTGAACCCCATTCCTGTAGGACAGAAGCTGTTTTCTCTTTAGGCATTCCTTTGGGGAAAGGGATGGTTCTCTTTGGCTTTGTTTTTTTTACTTTATTGCAGAAGAGAGGTTGACCTAGCTTGATCTCTGGGTTCCCTTCTAGTGCTGACATATCTTAAGTCTAAGAATGAGACCTATGAGGAGATAATGAATCTTATGAGCCAGCTAGGTATGGTCACCTAGCTTAGTTGCTCCTGAAATCCATGTTATTGCCAACATTCAGCCGGATAAAGATGCATAGTCAGCAGGGAAATAGGAGAACCCACTGAGAACTCTCTGAGAGTATTATGGTATGGAGTATAACCCAAATAGACTGCTCAGATATTATCTTACAGCTATGTGGCTGACCTGGCTCTGTGAAGCCACCCAACTCATGGTGATCACAACCAAGGGTCCCAAAGTGAACAGGCTCAGAGGATCCTAGATTTGCATCCAGTTCCTATGACATCCTGTGTGAATTTGGACTAGGTTCTCTGTCTCGCTCTGAACCTTAGCTTTCTTATCTACTATAGAAACCTTCTAAAAACTATTTACTAGCATGTGGAGAGGACTAATGAGATATCATGTGCATATTCATATAAGACTATATAAATAAGCATATTCATATAAGAATCTAACAAGTAATTTAAAAATAGCAAGTCACACCCATGGATTAACATACTGTTGTTACAGGGCTGGGTTAGGGCTGGGGGGTGGCATGGAACAACATAAAATAAAAAGCAATCAGTCAAATTGCTGCAACAAATGCCTTTATAGAGAGAATTGTTCAGGAACTGCTCAGACTTCCTATTAAAGTCAAAGAAATTTATATAAATCTTTCCTACCAGCTCAAGAGGAGAAGGAAGCTTGTTTGATTAAAAAAAGAAGAAGAAGAAGAAGAAGAAGAAGAAGAAGAAGAAGAAGAAGAAGAAGAAGAAGAAGAAGAAGAAGAAGAAGAAGAAGAAGAAGAAGAAGAAGAAGAAGAAGAAGAAGAAGAAGAAGAAGAAGAAGAAGAAGAAGAAGAAGAAGAAGAAGAAGAAGAAGAAGAAGAAGAAGATATTTGGAGAGTATTTTCAAATTTTTGAGTGTATTTTTGTATTGGCAAATAGGATCAAAAATAGTCCAAACTATACATACAATTGTTGAAAACAGTGTACTTAAATCATTAGAAGATGTAGAATGAGCAGTTAGGGATACTCCTTGCATTTAAGAAAATAACTTTACATAAGAAAACAACATGACTGACCATCTCTAATATGAGATTTAGATGTAGATAGATTAAAGGGTACACACAACTAAGCACTCAAAAAATAAAAAACAGATGAATGGCAACACAGAACTAAGCACTGGAGCCAAGATACCAAACATTGTCTTAACCACACCAAAGGGACAACTTTGATATGGCATGCCATGACTTGCTGTATTTCAAATTGTACATTGCTACATATAAGCATATACCTCATTTTCAAGTACTTTGCAAAGAGGCAACACATAGTAGACATTAAATTTCCCTCTTCCTTATGTCCATGGAAACTGTAAAGCATGGTAGAAAATCCCTTTGAGGGAGAGCCCCAGTGGTGAAATGGGAACCAATTCAATAACTGGCTCAGAGTTGGTGATGAACTAGTCAGCCTGTCAGTTTTTTCCTCTGTACAAATGTAGCTGGAAACATGTGTTTGAAGGACTCTGCATATCTTCAAAAACCAGAGTCTGACAAATGAGTGAGTTTGAAGAATAACCTTTATACAGAATGACTTTGCTTTGTTCTTCTTCCATGTTTCCCGTCTAATTCATCAACCATAACAAGCTATGCAGATGCAGGCTGATGTAAATGCTGACTTGTTTGCCATCATGTAGGCACGAAATATGACTTTCCATTTAGGTGTTTGAAAATGGTTCTATAAGCAAGTTGCCTCCTCAGGATGAAACCCAGGTCATTGCCATGGTCACAGAAGACAGAGAAATGGTGTGCATCTTGTGTGTCTGTGTGTGTGTGTGTGTGTGTGCAAGGAAATTTGCTTCTGCATCCAGAAAATGTATAAACATTCATCTGACTTCTTGCAAATTACTTCAGAATTAATTTGTTGTGGATGATCCCTAACTGGCTCCTTTGATCTGGCTTTGTTTCCCCAGTCTAATATATTAGATTATAATGAAAGTTATCTGTCAGCATCACCAGAGACTCCATGCAGTCATTGAGACAATTAATTGCCTTTTCTACTTTGGCGCCACAAAGTCTCTAATAACAACCGCAAAAACATCATGACAAGTGATGATGACAGTGCTGGTAGTAACATCAGCTGTAGAAACCCATAGTCTGCTTGGGCTAATCAAAGTCAAAAACCAAATACCGTAGTTTCAGATGAGGGGAAGGAAATAATGAAGGGGCATCTGTAATGAACCAAGAACATTTCGCATGCAATGTGGACCCATTCTACTTTCATAAATACCCCCCAAAGCCCCAGTAAGCTATCCACGATTGGTCTCATTTCACAAAGGAGGAAACAGAACAAGGAAAATTAGATGAATTGCTGAAGACACCACAACTAACACATGGCGTATTTAGAACTCAGACTCAGTCATCACAATTAGTCTTTTTGCCTATGCAACACTCCACCTTGTTCATTTGCCTTGCACCTTAGCCACTGTATAGACTGAAACTGTGTCTTGCAGTTGGTAGTTGTTTCCCAAGGAGCAGAGGTATTTATTGGGGACAAGGTCCTGCTTGTGAGCCACAAATTGGGGACCAAGGCCTTACTCGGTGTCATCAGACTCACTCTAATGCTGCTGTCAGCGGTGGTTGACTAGAGTAGATCATCATCACCCACCTGAGTATCTCTGCTGTATCTCACCCAGGTTGGAGATGTAGATTGCTATTTTTCATGATATTCTGACTATCAACTGACTTGTATATACCTCTACAAGTCTGTGGCTTATTTTGTTTTAATAAATATGTTAACAAAGCATGACTTACATTTTAATAAATATATTAAACATGTACATTTACATATATGTTACATGTAATGTGTTTATTAAGTGAAATAAATAACAGCAGGTTTGGGACTTTATCACATATGTAGAAGTTTAATGAACATCATTTCAAAATATCAAAAAGCAGGAAAGGAACTAAATGGAATTATATGACTGTATTCTTCTATTGGTGTAAAGTAACACAATATCACTAGAGGATATACTTTAACATTAAAGATATATATTATAATATCTAGCAAAAATAACACAAAGGCATAATAGGTTACAAGTTAATCAAAGTAGGTAATAGGCTATTACAAGTTAATCAATGCAGAAAACAAGAAAATGTCCTATTTACTCAAAAGAAGTTCACTCAGAAGAAAACTGATAAAGACAACAATGTTCAGTTAGTATAAATACAAAACAGATATCAAAATGATAGTCTTACTCCATATATTATAAATAAGTAAAGTAATATTACTAAAATATAGGGATTGTCCAGAAGGATTAAAAAATATACACAACTATTGTTATATAAGAAGTCTACTTAAAATATAGAGACAAAAATAAATTAAAAGGAAAAAAGATGAGAAAACATATACCACACAAACACAAATCATAGGAGAGCTGGAGTGATTATATCAGACAAAGTAGAATTCAGACTAAGGAATATGATCATGGAGGAAGCATGATCTTTCAAAATGAGGAAGGTTCAATTTATCAAAAGGTCATAACAATTCTAAATTTATGAACACCTGATGGAAAGACCTTCCAAATAAATGCACGAATGAAACCTAATAAATCTGAAAGAAGAACTAGACAATAATCTAATCTACAATTATAGGTAGAGATTTGAAATCTCTACATTCCTTCAGAATTGATAGAAAGATAGAAAATCAATAAGAATCTAGAAGACTAGAATAACTGTATCAACAAACTTAAATGAACTGACATTTGTAGAATATATCGCCTACAACAAGAGGTTACATGTTCAGTTGTAGAGGGAACACTCATTAAGATGCACCAACATTGTCATAATAAGTTAAAACCATTTTGAACAATAGGAAGTATATCCTCTGATCACAACAAAATTAAACCAGAAATTAATTATTGAACAGAAATATGGAAAATGCATACATGTTTCAGAACCAAATAACACTTCTGAATAGCCCATGAGCCAAAACATGTTGAACCAAAATTAAAACAAAAATGCAATAATATATAAAAATATGTAAGATGAAAATACAGTGAGGCTTAAAGAAAGTCTAATTGCTTAGTGGTACCAAGTTCTTCTTTTTAAAGAAAAAGAGTTCTTCACAGAGTGAAGATGATAAAATTAAGCCAGAAATAAAGAAGAAAAAATATAAAGAACAGAATCAATAAAACACAAAACAAAGAGAATGAATGAAACCGAACCTAGTCATTTGGAAATAACAACAAAATTGATATAGCAGTACCCAGACAAATCAGGAAAAATGCAAGTCCCACAGAAGACACAATCACCAACATCAAGCATCAAATTACCAGTATTAAAACAGACTCAAGAAACATCAAAAAATGGAAGAGATGCCATGAAAAGTACTACACTGAACAGTTTAACAATTTAGATAAACTGGGCAAACTTTTGAAAAACAAACTATCAAACTTAACTCAAGAAGAAATACCTCAACAAAGTAGTCTCATTATCTGTGAAAGAAACAGGATTCGTAATTCATAATTTACCATATAGAAAGTGTCTTGCCTAAATATCATCACTACTAAATTACGTTACACATTTGGGAAGAGATAATGCCACATGACCAATACCATGAATGAACTATGATGAACACTGGGAACCCACAGGAACCCACAAACCCTGAAGGACAGCAGGTTTGCTCACAGTTTTTCAATTTATACATCTGCCAACTTCAATGAAATGGAGACCTGTTTGAAAACACAACTTAGCAAAAACTAACTAGAGACGAAATTAAAACTCTAGCCACCAATTTTTAAAAACTGAATCCATCATCTAAAATCTTTCCACACACAATACTCTGGTTTCTCTTCAGATAGCATAAATCTTTCACCCTTTAAAATCTTTCCACAAAATAGAGATGTGGGATGGTCTCCTTGTTTCCCCGAGGGAGACAGGGAAAACAAACAACAAACAAACAAATTTAAAACTACCAGCAGAACTAAGGCATAGAGCAAGAGAGGGGGAGGAGAGTAAAATCAGGGGAGGGAGAAAGCACAAGAGATAAAAATGGTTCACAGTTGATAAAGTGATGGGAGAACCTCGGGGTAGACAATGATGTAATATACGTGTGTGTAATCAATAAAAAAAATAATAATAATTTTAAAAATAAGATAAAATCTTTCCACAAAATAAGCTACAGGGGTCACATCTGAGTCTCACCAGATCTCAGACCCGCTGGCAAAATGTGGGGAGTGGGGAAAACTAAGGAGACTGTACCACTTGCCCTCTAACTGCAGTCACCTGGGTCTGAGGCCCAGGTACCTCCACAGACAAAAGCATAAGGAAGGGAGAAGATAGGAAGGGGGTGGGGGTGGGGGGGAAGGCTGCAGATTAAAGGGAGTTTTAGAAACCACAAGCTTTTTCACATGCAAGCTTTAACTGCAGCATACAAGAATACACTCAAGTGATAAAACCACAAGACAATGCAAGGACATGATGACTATCAAACGAGCAATTGTTTCGAGAGGGAGAAATGGTACTGTATCTGGGCTGAAGTCCATGGAGGAGCTTCTCAGGTGGCTGATGGTGTTTTCTTGACTTGGTGGACTTAAGGGTGAGTCTATTAGAATAATCACAAGGATATACATTGATTTTGTGCAGTTTTTTGTTCCTGTGTTTCATTTCCCAACAGAATGCATGTATGTGTACATGTATGCAAACACTGTTTGCATATTTGTATATATTTGCATTTATAGATGTATCTATGCATCATCCATGTATCTAGGAATGTATGTACTTATCTATCTACAATGCTTGAAATGAGATATCGCTCAAGAAAAATATTTCCACCATTAGAAAAGGTCCTATAAATCATCAAAACAAACTTTTCAGTGCTGATATTAAATGACAAACTCATTTTCTCCATCAGTGAAATCAGAGTTGAAACCAAAGCAGTCTAGAAGCTTAGGCCAGACCCCTTAATGTTAAGCTGTGAGCAACATAAGCCACCCTTTGCTTGCTGTGCTCCACCCTGACATGACATGTATGCCACTGGGACCTGGCTCTCCCTTTGTCCCCAACAATTAGCACAGTTCACACTTGAACGATCATTGTTTTGACCTGCCCTAAGTCTCGGCATCCGGACTCCATCACCCACCATCTGCGCACTTGCCAGGAGGATCGCTCAGCTTCTCTCCAGCAAGTACCGGAAGTGGGTCTTGGCCACAGGCCTACACGGTGACTGGCAGCCAAGGGACAGGGACTTCTGTCACTCATCGTGTCAAGGACTGGAGCTGATCAACATTGGCTCCCTACAGATTTAGTTGCCTGGATGATGCCCTGCTTTACAAATGAGAGAAGGCGAAACAGTAGAAAAGAGGAGAGGAGAGTCACACAAAAGAAGGTAGGAAAAGTACCCAGAGGGCAAGCAGGAGAGAGAAAATACTGAGAGAAAAATAGGAAGAGAGAGAGAGAGAGAGAGAGAGAGAGAGTGTGAGAGGGAGAAAGGGAAAGATGGAGGGAGGAAGGGAGGAAGGGGAGGAAGGAAGGAGGGTTGGAGGGAGGGAGGAGAGAGAGAGAGGGCAGAAGGGAATGAGGGAGGGAGGGAGGAAGGAAGGAGAGTTGGAGGGAGGAGAGAGAAAGAGAGAGAGAGAGAAAGAGAGAGAGAGAACAGAGGCAAAGGAGGAATGGGCAGCACATGGCCAGAAGAGCAGCATTCCTTCTGGAAAGAACTGGCAAATGCTGGCTAAGTGGGACTCTGAGCTATGCTTAAATACTTTCAGCACTAAATAAAATATGCACACTCTCTAAGGGGGGTGATTTTTGTCCTTATCTAAATATTTATTTGTGGACAAGATTTCCATAGTAACTGAGAAACAGCAGAAATCCCCAACAGCTCTGCAAAAAAAAGCAGAACTTCACACTATCATTTTGAGATTCTGGGGAGCCAGTGGTCAGACTGGGGAGGTGGTGACATCAACATGCTGAAAAGGAAGCCCCAAGCTGGGACTGCGAAATGCTTGGTCAGCACTGAGGGGACTCACCAGCCTCTCAGCACAGGCTCCAGCCATTGGAAAGAGCTGTTGGAGTGAACTGTGGTTACTGACTAGAAGAGCTGCCTGAAGTCACCCCAAGTCTGCAGGGTCCTTACCTGTCCCTACAACTGGAGGCACAATTTCTTCTCTTGATTGGGTTTGTCATCTTGCAGATTTGGCCAAGTTGGGCAAGTGCGGCAGTCCAGGCACAGTGGGGAACGGTGCCTGAGGGAAGGGGTGAGGATTGCAATCAAGACGATCAAGACCATCTCTTGGGCAGGAGGGCACAGCGGCTTTTCTCTTGATCTGCTGGCCCCGAGTTTATTTACCACTCAGCTTTTATACAGTTCATGTAACATAATTCAGCAGTTACAACAGCCTTTTGCTTGACGTCACTTTTGCTGGGGGCTAGCTTTCTGTAGGCATCTGCTTATCTAGGATAGATGGTGATCACCAGACCCAAGGACATAGCACAAAGGTTCTAAAACTTCTTGTCCAGCTCATCCCTGATAGGAGATCAGCAAACAGATGTAAACGGAAGAGATAAATTTTCTTATTTATAAAATACCAAAATTTGCAACAAATGGTGTATTTCAGGTGTAAATTAAATCTGTTATAATATCCCATTATAATATTAGTTATAATATCCCATTCCAATATTAGTTCTGAGAAGGGTAGAATATCCTGTTATAATATCTCTGTTATAATATCTCTGTTATAATATCCCATTCCAATATTAGTTCTGAGAAGGGTAGAAAGGTGAGGAGTGAATTGTATATAACCACTGCAGTTCTTCCCTGGCATTGAGCTCTGAGTCAAGACTACCCTTGGAAATTTCTCCAGCATGTGAAAGTACCTTGCACAGAAATTCATTGACAAAACACAACTTTCTAAATAGAATATGAATTCTAGAAATTTGAGATGGTCTCTGACTCAGTGCTGAATCCCTAGTACCCAGAACAGTGCCTGGCACATTGAAAACACTCTCTAAATATTTATTGAAGTCATTAAAAGAAAAAAATGGTCTTTCCTGTCAAGTCTCATGCACAGTTGTGGAGTTGCTCCTCTGGACCATGCCTTGGGGTGTCTCTAAAAATAGAACTTATCTAAAAGGGAGGAGAGGTTGTTGGTGAACCCTAGGGAATACAAAGATGTGAAATATATCTATATCTATATATACATATATGATTTATTTTTTTAAATAAAAAAGGTGGCTTTTCCTCTTCAAGGTGTCTAGGTGTTCTTTCCACTGTGTCTGTGTCTACTGCTGCTCCTGGCGCATTACTAGCATACTATCTTGACTTCTGGACACTTCTTACCCCTGCTTCCTGAGTGCCTACCCAGATTTCATCCCTGATTCCACCCTGGTCCTGGCTTCTGTGAAATCAGGGGGTCTGGAGCATTCCCTCCAGTGTCTCCCTACTTTCCTAACCTTTGCTTTGGCTCTGAACAGGTGTTCTGGGCATGGGGCAGTCCATGCAGGGACCTAAGAGGGAAACACTTATGGAGGGAGTGTTTCCTGCTCTTTCAGACACAATGAGCATTAGATTACATGTATTGAGACTTGGGTCAAGCTTGTTCCAGAAGATGATGTGTATTGATTAATCTGAGTCTTAAGTGATACTACAAAATGGGTTTTATTATCACCCCAATTCTTAGATAAGGAAATGTAGGCACTGAGTAGCTAAGTAATTTGCCTCAGCTTTCACAGCTAATAAAAGGCATAGCTCTGACTGCTTGCTATGGAGTTGCAACTCATAACTGCCATGCTGTAGCCACACTAATTCTCATAGTGATGAGGTAGGTGGGTTAGCAAGAGTACAGTGGACATACAAACAGAAAGATTGAGGAGACAAAAGATAAAGCTTAAGTTGTCTTCCACAGGTGAAAACAAACACCAGTCATTCATTGAGGGTTCACTGGAGGTATGTAAGGTAGAAGCCAGAATTTTAACTCATCTTCAAAATAAACCCACAGAGATGAAGCTGGGCACCAAAGGTGTATAATAACTTTTCGAAGGCCACAGGTCTATGACTGCAGAAGTTGAGATGCATCGCTGGTCTTATCTCAGGCCCAAGCTCTTGTCCCGCATGCTGTATTGCTTGCTCCAGCCACAAAACCCCACACACAACCTGAGGGTGCCCAGCCTGTGCTTCACTCACATTTCTCATCCCACACTGTATAGGAATGGATATTGAGCTCTGCGTTCTGTGTTTTATTTTAGCATTTGTGTAACAGTGAATAAAGATTAGGGTTATTTGTTCCAGATATGGTTGCTTTTGATCTGAGTGATCTGAGAGCTTTTTCTCCAGTTGACCTAACATACAATAAAAGTGGATTGAGCTCAAAATAAATCACCGCCTAAAATGACTATGGAAATGCAGTGCAGCCTTACAAATGCTCATCATTTAATCATATTACAGCTTCCAAAATGTTGATTCTTATACCCATCCCTTGAGAGCAACTTAGCCAGATTTTCCTTGACATTTCTGATTCTTCCCTTAAGGCAAGTCTTTCACACTGTACATTTCCCACCACTGGGATTTTTTTGAGATCTCTCCATAGATTCTGACCAGGGCCATTGCAAGTAAATAAAATTGTATTAAGTGTCCACCGTGTGTGGGAACCTGGCCTCTGAAGGTAGGCAGAAACAAAAACAAGTAATCTGCAGATTGGGAAGTGTTATAAAAGCTGTGGTGGAATAGGGGTTGAGTGGAAATCTACTAAGTTGATAGCTGATCTGTTCTTTGCACCAAGAGAGGTAGTTAAATCCAGGAAGGAAAAAGTATAGTTTTTGTCTATAGAGAGAGGGCAAATCAAGAGGGCCAATTAAGAGGTATGAGCTGGGGTGTGGGGGAAATTCCTGGGCTGGGTGTTTTGGCTCTAGCACCAGCAAAAATCAAATTCTGGGTAAAGCAGTCTCTAAAACATTTTGTTTTCTCCCCCCTCTTAATCAAGAGGTTACACTGAAGGTTATTGCAGATCCCAGGCAACTCAGGATTCTCCGATTGTGATCTGAATGGACACCTTTCTAAATCAGCTCCATGACCCAACCAGCCCATTATTCTGCCTTTCATTACAGATACAGTGTAGTGGTTACCAATTCATGACATGGATCACACACACACACACACACACACAAAAGTACCTAAGGATGGACACTTGCCCTGTTACCTGTCTAGAGAGAGCTTTGGACTGACCAAAGCCTGGCAGTCATCAGCAGGCAGATTAAATAGGTTGTTCCTATTGCCTGTTCAGCTCCTGGATTAATGGATGCCTTCTTGAGCTCACTGCTTCCCTTTTTAGGTTGTCTTAGCACCTCCAGTTAATCCTGGCATGATAGCAGATGTTTGCTTACTGCCAGAGTAATGACAGAGGATGCCGCATTTACAGTGTAAGGATATACAGATTTCCCATATATTGTAAATTCCAGGAAAGTGAAACATGGCTTCTTCAGGTAAAGTCTTGATTATTTATCAAAGTCTTCATTTGAAATTAATTATGTGAGTTCCTGTGGAGTGAGGAACAAATATAATGGGCAAACTCCACTAAGTTCTCTGCAGCATGTCACGATAAGTCAGAGAAGATGAATTAGAAAAAGAACTCCCTAGCCTTCCAGGCCTGGCTAAGGTCTAATCTTGACACATTTACTCCTTCTTGTCCCTTTCAGTTCTCTGATTCTGTCAGTGGTGGCCATTTCCATGCCAGATGGCAAATGATTCTTCAAAATTTGCGGCTCCCAATCAACCAAGAGTATGCCTTTCCATCTTGCTCAGGCCTCATGGGCCTTTGCCATGGACACGTCTGTACTCTATAAACAAATAGTAGGCAACAGAGTGAGAAAGGGAGAAGTTCTGAGCCTGCCAACGCTCAGGGCAGTGCATCCTTGGCCTTGTGTCTGTGATAGTATAATAGATGAATTATTAATTATGATTTATCACCAGGATAAAGGAAACTTGTAGGCGATTCTCTCCAAAGACAAGCGTACAAAAGACTGTGCCTGGGGCTCAGGCTTTTATTACTGACAGATGAACATTTGGAATAGAATAATAGAGATGATGTTTGATAATTTTTCACTTCACTTTTCAGCCAAGCACTTAATAAGCACTAATTCATTAATTTTCAAAACCACCTTATGAGAAAGGAAGCATTATTTCTACATTTTTCTCCCCACTATTTTAGCAGTTGAGAAATTAGGTCTTAAAGATCTGTCCCACTGATTTGGAAAAGCTTTCCTAAATAAAATGTTCTTTCAATCATGATTTATATGTAACTTCACAACTCAAATTATTTCTCCTTTTAAACAAAGGTAAATGCCCATTTGATTGGAAATGACTTAATAAATATGAACATTTGTTTTTATTTTAAATGTCAGAGCAAGAATATTTGTAGACTCCTAGAACTCAAATAATTATTGCAACAGCTTGCTATCCTCATATTTTCCTAGAAATCAAATTGGTTAGAAATCATTTCATCACCTTTGTGGCACAAGTTTTGGTGGTAAATGCCATCAAAATATTTTCTTCATAGCTACTTCTGCATTCCGTAGAATTTAAAAGTAAAGAGCATTTGAGTTCTACAGAAATATTCAAGTTTTAAATGTTTCCTTTACTATTTCACTGAAAATATGTTGACTAGTCTAAAAGTGTGGAGAAGACAAATTGGAAGTCAGAAGTTGGTTGCCAGGACCAAGATGGGGAAACTCATATTTCATATTTCATGTTGTCATTTTGGGAATGTCATCACAATCATCATTATCACCTCACCATTATCATCAACCACATCTATTATTAATTCATTACATTAGTATATTACTTTGCAATTCACAGGTGTCTTCTTAAACATGAATTGACTAAATTCTGAAGAACAGTACTGGTCAGGTGTTGGGATTCTATCAGAGAATTCTGGCCAAATTAAAATAGAGGAACAAACATTTAAAGAATAATATGTTCCCCTTGTTGCTGATAAAGTCGTTGCTTAAGAAATGTGGTGACAATGGGTTTCCTAATTAGGCCATCATCTCCACCCAGGTACAAACAGCATTAGACAACTACAGGCATGCTCCAAAGGGCAGTAACTTTAATGTATGTTTCAAAATAATTCAGCATACAGATTCCCTGCTAGCATACTGAAGAAGGAAGGGATGAGTCGCGCTGGTTCAACTGCTCATCCTAAGCTCACCAACTAGAAAAGTCACTTCTGTTGCAGGGAAAGAGGAGTGTGATTGGAGAGTTATTAGGAGCATTCTAATAGATGTATTTCTACATGAAAGGAACTCTAGGGGACACTAATTTTCTTCCAGTGGAAAAAAATTCAGAATTTTCTACCATCTGATGTTGTTGAGGTCATGCTTGGAGATTTTATTTTCACTTTACTCCTATGCTCTTGTGTTAGTCTGTGCCTTACCCTGTGTGATGTTGTTTTGTCCTAATTGGTAGGAATTGTGGCAGGAGATTCCTGCCAATATAGGGAGATCTAGCAGGTAATCCTGGAATTTTTCATCTGAAACTTGTCCTTCACCTTCTGCTACTAACAGTGCCATCTTATTAAGACTCATTTTAGAAAGTAATTAGTTGGAGCTAAATGTATCTATTATTTGAACTATCTCAGAGTAGTTCTCTGTCTGAGATTGATTCAAGCTAGTTGTAATAATATAGAAGATAAAAACAAAGCGTTTTTATCTTTATCCCCTATTTACCAAAACTTGACACTGAAAGGATGACACTGAATAACTCTCTGCTGGCAAATTTTCTTTTTTGTATGTCTTGAAATTTATAGGCTTTTTTATGCCTTCTCCTCCCTTTTCAGGACCAATCTCCACACTCTGTTTTCCAAGGAATATGACTCTGATCTCTGTCTGTGAAACTGGCACTTTCATTTTTCAAATAAGTAGAGAGAAATTGATGTGGCCCTTATTATTAAATGCCTGAGTATCCTGAAAGCCCCCCATAAAGTAAACAATGGGCCAAGTGCAGAGAGGTAATTGGGCTGGGGGAACATGTAATATCAACACTACTCACTGGGAAAGTGTCATACAAATAGACTCAAGCATGACTTGGACAGGGAAGATATACTGGGGCACAGGAAAACCAAAGATTCTAAATCCATTTTGAAAATATTTTAAGAGTTTGTGTTCCCAGTCAAATAATTATAAGCACTAGCTTTCACAAACGTAAGCTTCTTTATTGAAGGACTTTTCTGGACTTTAGTATATTATGAATTTTAACCTCTAAGAGTAGTTATTAATCTCTAACATTATTATAATCAGTCTTGTCTGTTTTATTTGACTTCTGCAAATAAATATCCTGTAGTGTTCTCTGAGTGAAGAAACACTTCATTATAGGATATTCCAAACTTGCTGAAGATAAAAATGTATTCCTATACACACGACTTGCTATATTTTACATGTTTGAAGTCATTGAAACTGCCATTTTGAACTTAATAGGTTTCACTAGCTCTCATTCTTCCTCCTATTCAGTGAAAAACAGAGGAAAGTTGTCTATCCAACTTTCCACAAAATGAGATAGAGTGAAAACATGCACTCAGGTACCAGTGGACTATAGTGTATCTTGGACATCTTCAGAGCACCTACAGGAAGCTGTGCTGATGCCCTTGATGAGCTTTTGGGTTCCAAGAACTAGAAAGAGCATCTAGTTAACAACATTTTGCTGATGATCTCAGAACCCTCAAACCACATTCACTACGGAATATAAAATTTGTGTTTAAACAAGTTCTCAAAATGAGGCCTTTTCACTACAGAAATGTAAGATTTTGTTTTCAGTATGACATTTATTATCACTTTAGTTTTGAACTAGCATTGACATTGGACCTAGCTGTATGGTCATCCTTCTATGCAGTCTGATTTTTGCCATTGATGTAGGTCTCAATATCTCAATATGCTCCCTTCCCTACATATCTAATCACACAATGGCAGGGACTGCAACTACCTACCCACCTATCCATCATTGCCTTTCTTCCATTCTCTTCAATTTTAAACTTAGCAAAAGGCCACCCATAATAAAACTTATCGTTGTAATGTTGAACTTGCTTTACTTCCATTGTCTGCTCTCTGGTTCAACTGTAATCTAAAAGAAAAAAAAAAAGCAGACCACAGATTCAGCACAACATGGCAACCCCTAATGGGAGAACAGAGCTGCAGCTAAGTATGTGTCTCTTTTGAAAAACTCCTTAAAAGATACCTTGTCCATACCCTTTATTTCTTTCTTATTTGCCCCTTAGTCCATTCTTCCCTTGAAATACAAATACAATAGCTGAATTCTGAAGCTATCTTGAATCAGCCAACAGGATGGCCCTGAATATGCTACCTAGAAAGCTCTAAGGAGCCAGAAGTTGCAAATACCTAGAATGCCAATCATGACCATTTAACTATGGCTTCTTTACATAGTAGAGAAATAAACTTCTAATCTTTTTTGAGCCATTTGGGGCTTTGTTTATTTTCTCTTGTTTTTGATTTATTTAGATCTTCTCTCAATTGAAGCAAAAAAAAAATCTAACTCTGCCAGAAAAATCTACCAATAAATTCCAAAGTCTTTACCAAGGACCTATGTGGGGAGTGCATGTATGTGTGTGTGTTTATGTGTGTGTGTGTGTGTGTGTTGGGGTGAATATCAGTGAACAATAAAGTTTCAAGCTGTCTCACATTCATCCAGGTGCCCAGTGCATATGTATATCCTTTTAGACATTTAGAAATATGTTAGAGATTTTCAAAATCCCACTGACATCTCATTTCCCAGCTTTTAGTTTTAAGGTGTGAGTTATTCCATTTGTACTCTTACTTTTACTCATCACCTGAAGCTACCATTTGACCCTGCAATCCCTCTTCTACCCAAAGGAGACCTCAATGCTTGTACAAAGGGACACATGTGCTCGGATGTTTATCGCAGCACTATTCATAATTGCAAGGACACAGAAATAACACAAATGTCCCAAGACAGATGACTGGATGAAAAAGATGTGGTATATATACACAATGGAATATTACACATCAATTGAAAATGATAAATTTGACAGTTTTTTGGTAACATGGATGTACCTAGAAGAAATCATATTGGCAGAAACAAGTTAGAAGGAAAAAGATAGAAACCAAATGGTTTCACTAATATATGGATAACCCAACAAAAGCACATAACTGGGGGAAGGGACCAGCTGGCCAGGGAAGGGAGGTGGTGGGTGACCCCCAGGGATCACAATGATGTGAAATAGATACATATATATAAGTAAATTATTTAAATAAAAGTTTTTTAAAAAAGCAGTCCCAAAGTTAAAGCATCTGCCTCTAATAGTGTCAATCAACGTTCGTCCTCATTTCCCCCATGAAATGACTTTTTATACTTGGTAAGTTCTAAATCAGACCTCTAAGTGGAATCATACAAGTTAAAACCAAAAAAAGGCATCTTTCAAATAACTCTTTGAGAAAGCTGTAGCTCTGTTCTCCCATTAGTGGCTGCCATGTCGCACTGAATCTATGGTCTACCTTTTTTTTTTTTTTTTTTTTTTTTTTTTTTTTTTTGATTACAGTTGAGCCAGAGAGCAGATGATGGAAATAAAGCATAAAACAAGTTCAGCATTACAAATCTTGCTGTTCGTACTGAGATTTGGTTGTTTTTTAGGGTAAATCTTCTTGGATTTGTTGCAAGCTTTTGCTTAACTTATAGAAAAAAAAGTTGGTTCTGACAACTTTTGCTGATTTTTAGCTGCTTTTATGGATTGGTGAATTTTTAGGTTTTATTCTGCTAGTTTTGCTAACATCCCATTTCTTTTTAAAAACAAGACGAATTAGGTCCTGCTACCAAGTGATCAGAGCAGCCAAACTTGAATTCTCTTTGGTTTTGAAAACCTTCTTGTCTGACTATTAAATCAATTTCTGTTATCTGGGACTTACTGGAGGTTCATTGTGGGAATAAGGAGTTGTTTCAGTAAAAAAATATAGAATTTGAAGCTGCAACCTTAGAGCATTTAGGTTGGTGTATAAGTATCTTCTAAATGGAGTAAGATTCCATCTTAGTTGACTCTCACAAACCACCTCCATCATCCTATTACTCTTCATGCACCAGACCCATTATTTCTTGATCACCTTCATGTAGTCTCCCTCTTGGAGTCAGGTCAAAATCAGATTCATTATAGAAGAAAGGGAGAAAAGAGTATGGGAAATCATATCTATTTGATTTGCAGCATTTTTCTGTTGCTTCTCCAATAAATCCAATATCACACTGAGTTGAGTGCTGTTCTCTCGTTATATTTAATAATACACTTCTATGCCTGCATTAATTACCTGGTGATCTTATCCAGTCCTGTGGTTTTGAATCCTAATCTAAAGTATGATATTATCAAATCAGCATCACTAACCATGTCCTTACCTAAAGCTCAAGAATACATATTCAATTATCTTCTTAACATATTCATTTGGTTAATGGCAGTATACCATTTAGTTATTATCTTGACTATGACCCTGGACCAGACTTGGCATCAAGCTTCAGAGAATAGACTTTTCTGTATGAAGACACAAGTCAACTTAACCCTCTCCTTACCAGCATGGACTCATGTCTATTCATGTCTAGTTGTCCCAAACTCAAGTCAACAATCATCACCTTACACAGATTATCACTTCAGCAATTGCCAGGACTGTCCACTGTCCTCATATTCTCCTGTTTGGGGGTTCAGAGTGTTTCGTTCTTTAGCTCTGGGTGCCTAGTTACTATCCTGCTATATAGTGTCTGTATTTTTTTGGCATACTCCCAAGGGTTTTTACACCCTGAAACTATAGTTCTCTGTCCTACATGCCAACTCAGTGTACCCTCCTCTCCTATGAAGCCTCCAATTTCTAAAGTTCCAGTGTGAATGTAAGTTCTTCAGTAACAACAACAGAGAGGCTCCTGTAGCATACATGCCTTCTTCTTTGGGGTTACACAGCCCCAGTAATATATCAAGCACAGTTAAATGTATAGTCCCTCTTGATATATATGAGATATATCATATATATCATGCATTACATGATATGATATAAAGCACATGTATATGATATATTTATGATATCTATATGATGATATATGATATATGTGTGGTATATGATATATCATGTGTGTGATACATATCATGTGATATTATGCCAGATATGTGATGTGTGTCATGTATGATACATCATACCATATATGATATATCATATACCACACATGGCATACGTGGCTATATGTATGACATACCATGTCTATATCATATATAACCACATGGATGAGGTATGTCACACACATCACATGGAAATGATATACAGATCATATATATCATATATATCACCTTATCATCCAGGAAGTATTTCTTTACATGTAGTATGCTTATGAAAATGTGGAGGAGGAAACCCTGTATTGTCACTCTTCTACTGGACTCTGCATATTACTTGGAAGTCTAATGCTCAATGAAACCTTAACACATCCAAATGTAAACTGTTAATTTGTACTCTCACAGGGGCTGTTTCTCTTTGTGTTTTTCATTAGCATAAATGCTACTATAATCCACCTTGCAATAATGCTCAAAATGTAGCAATTCACTTTCATAGTCTTTGCATGTTCTATTACATTCACCTTCAAAATATTTATAATAGTTTTCAGAGCAAGCAGTGTTAGATGCTACAATAAATACCTCAGACCACAAGGTTTAATATGAGAAGGTCCAGCTCCAAGCATTTGGACACCCTCATCATCATTTACCCACATAATGTCCTAAATGGTTGTAGTAGGAGAGGAAAGAGATATAAAAGACACACTGGTTCTTAACTGCTATCACCTAGAAGTGACACTTTTGTTCACTGGTCATAATATAACTGCAAAAAAGTTTGGAAACTATAGAGGAATAAATGAAGTACTTAGAACGTTAACTCAATCCAACCATTTTTCTTCCCACCTTCCCAATATTACACTAGCCCCATGATCTTTTACCTGAAATATCATAATCATTTAATAACTGGCCTTCCTTCTAATCATACCTCTGTATGAACAGTTCTTTCTTCAATTCTTGATCTCCTGCTTTCTGTACTCCACGTGACAGCTAAAATAGTTTTGCTAATTTAAAATAGATGGTGTCACTCGGCTTCACACACTCAACAGTTGAGTTCTCAATTACAGCCCAGGAGACATTTTTGGGCCCCACACTACTCCAGCCTGCTTTCCACTGTTTCCACTGGACTTACTCGGCATCAGCCATACTGACCTCCTTGCTGGAGTACAGCAACTTCAATCCTTAATGCCTTCATGCTATGGCTCCCTCTGCCAAGGAGACTTTCTCCTCAAATGTTCATAGGGTTCAACTTGCCTCCATTTATGCCTGTTTGACTATCAACCTCTTGGATAGACTATCTTTACCGTTCTGTATAAAATAGTCAACTTTCAGTGTCATCCCTCACCTACTCTCCTTTCACTTTGCTTTGTCTTTCATAGCACTTGACCTCTGCTGATATCAATTGTCAATTTATTTACTTGGCTCTGGATGGTCCACGCCCCCTGTTCTGATGCAAGGTCACTGAGTGCAGGGCCCAAACCATCGAGTTGACCTTTGTCTCTCCAGCACCAAGAAAAGTATCTGCTTCTCAATAAACTGATTTTGTTCAATAAACAAGTGGACTGGTTAATTAGTTAATTAATTCAATAAGTAAAATAATAAACCAAAAATAGTTTTAACAGCAGGTCAGGGGTCTGAACTCACAGACCCCTGACTAAGTTCTAAGTTGACCACTCCATCGACCACAGGCCCCTCTACCCCTAGAGTCATCTGGGAGGTGTGGCTCCTTGAGGTTTCCTTGCAGAAACTGTTCAAAACTCCTTCCTTACTGACCACAATTCCATACTTTCTTAGTCAAAGCAGCAAACACCAGCTACCAGAGATGTGGAGGACTATAACAAGATTGATTTGCATCACGAAATTTTGATAAAAATATTACTGGCAATCAAGAGAATCCACTGCAGAACTTTGAGACCCTCTTTGATGATGAAAATCTAAACTCCTTGACTGAGCTGTATAGTTGGAATAAGGCCAGTGCTGGGGTGGAATGGTGAAGCCTAACTATGTTAAAATTCAATCTTCACTGGTAATGAAATATTAATAGCTGGGAACACTGCAAAGGAACTTTTATTCTTCTGTTGAAGCTGCTTCCACAAGGTTGGCCTGTAAACTTCAAAGAAAGTCTGAAGTTCAGGCCTAGTCCATTTCTTGCCTTCTTGCTGTAGCTGTAGATCTCATTCATTTGACTTTCCCACCTGGAATTTCTTACAGCACTATCCTTCCCGGGAGAGGAATTGCTTATAAACAGATTGAAGAGGTATAAGGCAGTCAATGTTTTCTTTTATTAGCATCTTTAATAACAATAAAAATGGTTATTTAAATGGTTATTTTATTATTTCATTCTCTCAGAAATTGTGCTGCTCTGAACTGGAGTGAAAGTGTGCTTATGTGGAATATATAAACTTCTGGCTTACAGTAAGAAATGAAAATATAGCTTCCTTGGGACACATATTTGCTCTTTATTGCTCTACCCAGGCTCTAATATAAGTGAGCTGGATGAGGGAGAAATGGATTCATTCACTCTGTGCTTCCCATAGTAAGGACTGAGAAATCTCATTCTGGAGAAATCTATGCTTAATCCAATAGCTTCTAAACCTGTTTGATCACTGAAACTATTTTATTCCTACTTAATAGAGTTATACTCAAGCTAGGCAACCCTGCCTGCCTTGCTTTGTAGATCTGAGGAACATTACGTCACAAGATCTTGAGACTTTATTGACATTTAGAACATGAGGGACCAAGGATGACAAGCATCATGTAATATGAGAACCAGTCTTTTCCACTTAATGAATAATTATCCCACTGAAAATGCCAGAAGGGCCCCTGTTAGATACAAAACTATGAGAATACTGATCTAAGTCCTCATTATATGGATGGGAAAACAGTTCCAGAATAAGAAAATGATTTATGTAAAGTCACCCAACCGTGCCTATGGACAGAATCAGTACTGCAACTGGCTCTCCTTTCCTTCCATTCTGTGCTCACCCCTCAATAATACATATTCTTTAGTATACTATTATTAGTACACCCCAAAGAACAGAAACTAAATTGTTCAAGAACATTAAGGAGAAACTTTCTCAAGACTTCGAAACTGTTTAAATCCTCATGCAAATATTAATTGATAGAGGACTCAAAAAGTGAAGCAATGCAGAGGGAGAAAATCAGAACTAGCATTTATTTAGCAACTACTATATTCTAAGTCTTCTGCATATATTAGTTCTTTAATGACATAAAGATCATTAACTTCATTTCCCTGATAAAGAAAGTGAGACTTAGAGAACTCAGCTGAGATCCTCAAGATCCCATAGAAAGTTTTAGAGCTGGACTCAGTCCAATCTTCATCTGACTTCAAAGTCTGAGGATTTTTCTTTATACTGAATCCTGATCATTAGCCTCAGGCTCCTGCTGTCAGAACTGGAAAGCAAATGCGTTTCTGCATCGATTCAGTTGGGTTTCTACTATTTAAAAGTAACAGAAATCAGCTCACGTGGATTCAAGTGAAAATGAGCATTTTTAGGAAGTTACTAGAACCTATGGAATCAGGAAAAACTGAACAACCCACAACATTGTGCAATCATTAGGCAGCTAAAGCAGGTAGACTCCATGCCCAGTGCTGTGCTGTTGAGGAGACTGACTCATCTCCAACACAATTCTGGTTTCTGAGAACAATTTGTGCTAGAGAAATATCTGTGGTTCAGTTTTGATCATATTTTCACTGCTGGTACAACCAGGGATGACTGTGGGGTTAGGTTCATACAGGAAAAACATGGCTATGATAAATATTTCTGCTCACACAGTGACATCCACAGCAGTTACCATGACTATGGGAATATGCTCCATCCTTGACAATATTTCAAATAAGCTAAAGTTTATTCTGCCTCCTTCATATTCCCCTAATGAAATACCTTTTCATTGTTTCAGGGTCTATCCAATGTCTTCAAAGCACTTATCTAACATTTTTATATCCTTTCCCACCCACCAAACCTCTCTCCCTTGGGAGAGAATGTTCCATATTTTAAAAATACGCACCTAACTGATAAGGTTCTCCTCTAGGGGATTTTGTATTTCAATAAGACATAATGTAGTGCAATCCAACAGATATTGATGGAGTCCAATAGCTTGTGTGAATTCCTAAGAGAAGCATTGTCTCATCCTCCTATTAAGAGGTTAAGGACAAGTGAAAATCAGTTCTTATCTTGCAAAAGCATAGAGCTGACAGGTCTCAGTCTAAAGAATAAAGCTGTAAGTGTAAGAAGAGAGATTTGGAGAAAAGAATCGACCTTGATGGAAGGGCTTCTCAAATCACAACGGGAGGTGACTGTAACTTGTTTATCTTACCTGTTGAATTCTCTAGGTTTCTATGGTGGCAAAATAGAGGTGCCCATGATCACAATAAGCCCCCAAAACAATCATAAGGGAATGGGCATGAGTAGAATAAGGACCCTGGGAAACAAAGGAAGCCATCCATCACAATAAATCCTCTAAAAAGTATCCCTTAGGAAAATATTCCCTCTGGGACTATTGGGTCCACGTCATGGAACATTCCATGGTAAAGACTTGGTCTCCCATAGGGTGCCTGCCAGGATATGTTTCAGTCATTCACATCCCCCAAGGAGGCAGAGAAAAGTGAGGGACCATGTCTTCATTCTTATTCTATCTATGACATTAGAGTAGCATTGGAAACCAACTTTGTGGTGGTAGTGGCCTTACCTCTACTCCACAGGTGGTCCTAAAAACATCACCATCAGACAAGCCTGCAGCTTCTTCTTGACTACTTCAATGATTACCCTCTCCCTCTTTCCTTTCTGCTGATAATGCTGTTGCCATGAGCTTTCCATGTGGGATTGTTTGATTTAGATGGGATCATGGCCTGGACACTGAAATTTTTCTCATTTATCAACACGCATGCATTGCTACCATAATGGTCTGAGTTGTTTACCCATGATAAAGCAGTCTGTTAGATAATGTTCATAACTGATGCTCACAACTTTTTTTAAATTTAAGTATATTATACTTTGATGATTAAATAGCATAGTTTAAATGGCTGTCACCAAAAAAGATTATGAGGGGGATATATTAGTGTTATTTATGATGTGGTATGCTTTAGAACACACTATATAAGCAAATGCCTAGTCTGTATCTGTGAAAAGAGATCTCTGGAGACTGGGTGGAAACTGGAGGAAGTCTTCAGTTTGTGACCTTGAAGGAGCTGAAAGGAGTAAGGGAATGAACAAGGCCAGATAAAAGTCAAGAAGACAGAAATGAGTTCCAAACTTTTGATAGCTTCAAGTAGATTTTTGTTCTGGATTTTCTCACCCATTTCCTTAATTCATTTAGAATTATACTCTTTAAGTCCCTTAAAATTTAATCCTATCTTGTATATTTGAAATTGTGCTTTGTATGTTTTCAGCCATTTGAAAATGGATTGAGACTTGTTTTATGAACCAAAATAATTAGGTGAGTGTTTGATATTTAATGGACATTGAACGTATCCTGTTACTATTAGGATACGTTACTGTTACTGTAACTTTACATATTAATTAGGTCAAAAATTAATTAGGTCAAATGTTTATGTCTTTAGTACTCTTATTTTCATCATTTCTGTTAACTAAGAAAAATGGTAAGATGTTTAGTGATAACTGGGTTTTTCTCCTCTCATTTTTGTAAGTTTTGATTTATCTTTTTTGAAACTATTATTAAATGTACCCACATTCAGGATTGCTATGACTTCTTGAGGAATTGATGCCGTAATCTTTTTTTCTTTTTTTTCTTTTTTTTGGTCAAAGGAGCATTGGTTTATAACACTATGTGATTCAAAGGTGCAGGCTCACATCTCTTCAGATGCATGTCATAACACCACACCCATCCCCAAGGAGTCTTCCACCATAGTCTACCGGGCCCTATTCTTCCACACCTCAATTAATAACTCCCTTCTCCCTGCTCTGGTAGTCTTAACTCACAGATTTCTTGGGTTTGTTATTGGCTTGGTTTTGACTGACCCTTTGTTTTGTTTCTTTATATTCCACATATAAGTAAAATCATGTGATATATCTTTCTGACTAAATTTGCTTTGTATCGTACCCCTTCTATCTGTTGCTGTAGATGGAAAGAGTTCATTTTTCTTTCATCACTTGTATGTATTCTATTGTGTATATATATTACAGGTGTTGCATATTCCACTGTGTATGTGTATCACATCTCAAAGCCATTGTTCTGTTGTTGGGCATTTGGGTTGTTTCCATTACTTATTGTAAATAGTACTGCAGTAAACATAGGTGTGCATATATACCTTGGAATTAGTGTGCTTGCATTCTTTGAGTAGATATGTAGGAATAGAATTTGCTGGATTATGTGGTAGACCTATCATTCATCATTATTAAATGCCTTCTGTCCCTCACTGTGACCCTTTTAAATAAGACCACTGTGTGATGTTAATGGAGTCAGTGGTTTTCTTATTGTTGGTGTCCATGTGACATTTATTTTTCATCCTTTTATTACAACTTATGTGAATTTGTATATGTAAATTGGGTTTCCTAAAAACACATTTAGCCCAGTTTTGCTCTCTTTTTCAATCTGGCAACTTCTGCTTCTTAATAGAAATATTTATTCCTTTTACACTTAATACATTTAACACTTAGGCTTAAATCGATCATTTTGAAATGTCTTTTCTATTTATGCCATTTATTCTTTGCCCCATGCCCTTTTTTTATTTTAAGTTAATTGAGTCATTTTGATTTTTTAGTGACTTATAAGTTTAAATTTGAAAAAGGTTGCTATAGAGTTTAAAATTTTCACCTTTAGCTAGAAGAATTGGTTTCAAACAATATTATACTATCTAATAGCGTATTGCAAAAATATACTCTAACAATTTATTTCCATTCTCCTCATTCTGCTGTTCTATTGTTGTCACATATTTCTTTGTGCCTTATATGCACAATAAATTCCCAGTTTTTATTTAAAAACCATTTTTCTTTTAAAAACTAGACCTATATTTTAACATAAAAATTCCCAATTTAAAATGCAAGCCACCAGTCGAGAAAATATCAGAGATCAAGTGCAGGGTCTATTTTGCACAGATCAAATGGCATGCATCTAAGACTAGAGATACTATGTTGAACATACTAAACTAAAATTTCTTTTTGCACTCACTAGTATGATGTGCAGATTTTCACACATCACTGTCTTTTCTTTAGCTGTCGTATAGCATTTTTGGATAGCTATGCAGTGGTTTATTTAGCTTTTTCATGTTAATCTGTTTAAGATGTTTTCAGGCTTGTGCTATTAAAAAGAGTTATACCATGGCCATTTTTTGACCAGGCTTTCCCAAATATGTGTGTTTATTTTTGTAGGATAATACGAGAAATGGAATAGCTGGTCAAAGGGTAAGACCATTTTAAATTTAATAGATAGACTCAATCAATCTTCCATGCAGTTATAGTGATCTCTTCACCAGCTAGGACAAATATACCAGAGTGATAATGGAGGGTTATGAAACTTGGTATTAAGACTTTCACAGTTGTTGTAACAATATATAAAACAATCAATATGTCCTATGGTGTATGAGAATTCCATTTTTTAAAAAGAATCCTGTAGCCAATGAAAAATGTCCATTTACATATATTAGAGAATTTTCTTCTTAAATATCTCTGTCAGGGAACAAAACAATGAAACAATGAAAGATCTTCACGTAGTTTCTTAGAATTTATGCTTTGCAAGAGGAGATTCCACAGAGCCTAGCTGCATCCAATTTTAACAATTTCTCTCTAACAATTTAAATTTTTAAGTTGAAAAACATTAAAAATAGAAAATTCCTTCTAGGAGTGCCTTAAATATCATGCACTCCATCCCTCCTACTTTCCAAATGAAAAAAGTTGATACCTCGAGAGAAGTCACTTGCCCAGCTAGTTTTTAGCAAAATCATATTTGAATCCTGGTCTCCTGATTCCCAGTTCAAGGTATATTCTAGTGGAAACCCTAACCCAAATACAGAATCTACGGATTGGAAGCAGTCTTAGAAAAGGACCTAGCATCATAATCATTTTAATTTAACCTCCTATGCATATAGAAATCATATAGATAGAATATCTAATGTGTCTGACATATTCAGTTTGAGCATTTTCTTTGTAAGACATTCATTGACTGATAATAAAAATGTACCTTTATTGGGTGGTTTTGATTATCAAATGTCCTTCCTTTCATTGTGCTGATGTTTGCTCTTTTATAATTTCTTGAACCTTTTCATATTTAGGAGTAGAAATGAATCAGATTCCATTAGGATTACCATTCCAGCTCCTGCCCTCTGAATGCTTTCTTCTTTGCCAATGTCATTTCTGAATGACTTGCAGAAGGGAATGAGGCAATTGTCAAGTTGTAGTTCGATTTGCCACATGCAGGGGGCTGTTGTCTCCTTTGATCTGTTCTCTATACTTCTATTAATAGATCCTCAAAGTGTTTGACTTTCTGGGCAGCTGCATTCCTGTACTTATGATCAAGAGGAATGCCAACTTTTTGTTTTATTTGGCTTTAATTGACCACTAGTAAACCAGGTCTCCTTCATTTTCTGTTTATATAATTGATTGCAAGAATTTGTATTAAATATTCTTTCAGCTTTTAATTAAACATTCTTGTCTTTTGAGAATGATGGGACCTCATCTCAATCTTTAAAGCATTGGTCTCCCTCTACACTAGGATTCCCATCAATTAGTAAACATGGTACTTTTATAAAAAATCACTGAAGAAATGACAAGCAATGCCTGAGGCTCGTCACTGGTCATGGCACGAGTGACCTTTGTCCACAAGATTGTGACTGTGATCCATGGGCAATAATCAGATTCAAACTTCAGTTCTCTGCTTTATTTTTTGTGTTGCTCTTGTTGTTAGTTGTGGTTGTCATTGTTTTTAATATGGCTATCATGAATGCCTTCTGAAATAAAGATGTTCTATATAGCCATGCCAGCCTTCTAATTTACTGCCTGGTAACCATTTTAAAAGAGGAAATGGAGTTAGTTCCACATGGCCAGTTCTCAGTGAACCCATATTGACTTTTTTGTGATCATCTTTTTGTAAATAGCAGCTTACAGAACCCCCGAAGGCAAATAGCTAGAATATCCAATGCAAAAATAAATAAATAAAATAATGCCTAAGCCAGAGGGAAAAATTTGGAAGGAGAAGGAACTAATGTTCTTTTAGCAACTAGTTGAGTCCAAGGGAGCTGCATACAGACTGAACGTAAGGGGAAGGGATGGACAGATTGCAAACGTCAAAGGCTTGTGAAGGACTTGGGAGGGAAGAGTTGGTGTAGCCTTGTGAATGATGCAGGCATCCTCCAGGAGAGCCTAAGACAAGCTGGGACTTGCACCAGATCGTGCTTCCCCAGCACCCAACTCCCTCCTTCTCCCTCCCTCTCGCTTGTCACCATTCTGCCTCCAGCACTTGGAGTCAACTCTAGCCTTTTTAATAAGATGGTTTGGAAGAGAGACAAGCCTTTCAGTCTGAGAGATAAAAATAAAAATGTCAGTGATCAGAATTTCCACATATGGTCTCAAATGATAGATGAAATTTAAAGCTGGCAATCGTCCTGAGCTGGAAGGACGTAGGCAGTGGAGGCTGGAAAGAGGTTTAGGGTTTTGCTTTGTTTTTTTCTTTTTTTTTTCCCCCAAGTGATAATGGACTGTCCCAAAACAAAGCAAGCTCTTTCCTTTTTAAGGAGAGTGAAGGTTGCCAGGCCTTGTGCATTTGCAGTCGACCTGTTCAGACATTTTGCATACCCTCCCCCACCCCTGTGAATAGGTTCTCCCAAAATTCCAGGAGGGAGTCCTCTACAGACTGCCCATCTGTTCTCAGGCATGCAGGGAATCTGGGTAACAATTACATTTGGGAATCACCTGTTGGCACTCCGGAAGAGAGAGCACACTTCTACACCAGCCTTTGGAGATTTCTTTTTCTCCAAGAAAGTTCTGCTTTGGGGTATGGTTAGAGATTAGGAGGAAAGATTAGGAGGGGGAGGGAGGGGTTTGTATCTCAGTCAAGAAGGGTCAAAGCCCAAGAAAAGTGGTTTTTGTCCTACCAAGTCCAACTTGGGAGCACCTTACTCTTGGAGTGCGAATGTGAATTCAGGCAGCTTGGGCTCTGTGGGGGGTAGGTAACTTTAGGCAAAGCATTCTGACCTCAACTTACTTTAAAAATGAGGAGAGTAAACATGCTTTTTTATGAAATTTGCTGCTGAGAAATTCTATTCCAAAGTCTAATCTGAAGGATTCTGTGATTAAGATATGATCTGGACCACTGATACTCAATGTTGAACAGCTGGGGAGATAATAGGGCCCCACCACCAAAATTTCTGATTCCTTGCTCTATGGTGGGGCCTGAGAACTTGCATTTTAAACAAGTTTGTGAGTGATGCTGATACTGCTGGTTAAGGGATCACATTTTGAGAACTTCATATCTGTACTACAAAAGCACACAGATGCACTTTAGTTGAGAGGTCATTACAGGTCATGCTTGGGAAGCAGTTCTCTCCAGGCATAACTTAAGGACTTCATTAGCAAGCGATGACATGAAGGTCTGTGCCCAGACTCAAAAGTGCTCAGGGATGTGGGGATGATAGGATGGGAAAAGGAGTCTGGTATCTGAACTTGTACCTTTAAAGATGCCATCAGAGTTTGAGAAAATCCCACACATGCTTGGAGCAGCTGATTGTATCTGCAATGCAGTCTGACCTTACAGGTCCATTATTCTCAGGAAAACCTAGTCATGGGGAGCATGTGTGCTGCTGGTAACCCAGCCCTGCAGTTGAAAAAAAAAATGCTTTCTAGCACATGTTCTGTTAAGAAGCGATCCTCCTGGCCACAAAAAGACAACTGACCCAAGGGCATTTTCATGCTAAAAGACTCATGCAGCCATTATCTCAGTTCCTTGAAACAGCCCTAGAGATAGAAAACCCAGGTTGAAAGCCAGCGTACTTGGGAGTCACTTATCCTTGTTGGCTCATCAAGGACAAGACCTTGGAGTTTCCCAGGAGCAGTGCAGATAGATGCAGAAGTTTGGAGCCCTGTAGAAATTCTCCCCAAAAACCTCATTTGACCAGAAAATTGATGAAGTTCTATTTCCCTATTCAACATCATTTGACCAGGTCTCATTAGCATACCAATCTAAACAGTTAATTCACTGGATGACAGAAAATGTTAACAAGTCAGTAAGGGTCACAGATATCCTGCATTCTTCAGTTGAGTTTAACCCCAGTAGAAGTACTATATAGCCAAAAAAAAGGAATGTTCAAAGGACTTGTGCTTTTAGAACTCAGATCCCTCATTTAAAAATCACTCAGTACTAGTAAGTCCAGTTACTCTACTGTAAAAGGAAAACAATTCTTGAAATAGAAGCTTTGATTGATTAAGAAAGATTTCAATTTCATTTCATAAACATCTACTAAGCAACTATTATTTGCAGACACTGGGGAGACACTGATGAATAATACAAGTACAGCCACTGATGCCTGCTTGGCACTCATAGCTAAGGGGAGGGAAAGTCACTGAGACAAGAAAGCCCACAAATCATTAATTAAAGCTGTGATAAATGTTAGGGTTGAAAGCAAGGGATCATAGGAAAATACAAAAGTGTAGTTTTCAGAGCTAACCTGATTCTTAGAAATAGAAACCAATGCTTTGACATTTATTGTCCATTATTTATCACACAAAGACTGGGTGCAGAATCATATGTGGGGGACAGCATGGTGTGGCTGAGAGGGTACGATTCATATTCCTTGTAAGAAGCTTTAGGGCAAATCTTCCTTTACCTTCTGTCTCAGACAGACCTTTTCCAGAGCCCAGGTTTTGAGAGCATCCAAAGGGAACTTGGACTGAGGCCAGGAAGGACTTTGGACAGATTGAAATAACTGGAAAAGGGTTAGGGACATTTAAGATAACTCATAAATTTGAAAGTCCACAGACTAGTGTTTTCAAAGTATGTACCTCCTGCGAGTGATGGTGGCATCTCTTTTCCATGAGGAGAGGTGGGGTTGCAAATATGACTGCAGTGTCCTCGCCTATGATGATGGGCAATTCATGGAACAAAACAACAAGAACTCTCACACATTTCTAAAGTCTAATTCTGTTATCTTGGGGGTTGTAATTAAATTAGAAAGAAATACTGAATCTTGAAGAATTAGATAGATTGACATTCTAGAACAAACTGTACATTCCCAATCCACATGTCACAAAGACATGACATCAGATTGAGCTGTTAGTTGGGAAGGGCACTGGGATGTCCACCTCACTGGCTGTCCATCTCCTGGGCAGGCCATATTTGCATCACTCCAGGAAGGGAGAGGACATGGTGGCCTGTCACCCAGCACACAGGGAGAATCTTCAAGGAGCCAGTGGTCTAGGAAGAGCAACTGTGCCATGAATTGAACCACAGGGTGATGCCCCTGGTTCAGGATTTTGCCTGAAGTTAAATGCAAGTGTGGTTAAATGCAAGTTAAATACAACGATACCACCAGAGTGGTATAGTTAATAGTGTCTATTAACACAATAACAGCCAATGCTTTAGTCTATCTTTCTGTTCAGAGCAAAAGAGAGTAAAAGAAAGGCCACAGTGAACGCATGACGTGGCAGAGAAAGGCAAAGGCCATGCAAGGAGCAGGGGTATAGGAGCAAGGACAGGGTTATGCTGTGCTTTCCCCAAGTATTTGCTAGTTCCCACCATGTAAGTGGCCCCACTGTGGCTCATTTCAGCTGCCACAGTGATAAGAATGTGATAGGAACTGGCTCACAACACTCTTGGAAGTTAACTGGCTCGCGTTTGCTGATGAGCAAATGCAAGTACTATCCTGCTGCTAGGGGTCCCTGAATGGTTAGAGAGGTACTGAAAAGGGTAGTCAGAAGGCCCCCAAATGTAGACCTGGCCCACGGTGCTGGCCTGAGTTCCCATGGACCATGCGAAGAGCAGGAGGGCAGGAGTTTAGTGAGCCTTGGGTGGCCCAGGTAAATATGGGTGGGACTGAAACTACAGGCAGGTGAAAAGGTTGGTGGGCCCCTAATTAGACCAAATCTCCCTACCTGCCTTTTGTAACCATCACGTAGAGAAACCATCTCGGTGACAACAGCCTGAAAGAAATTCTGGCATGACTGCTACCTTTACCCCGAAAGCATGCTTGGGGAATGGGGGACACCCATTTGAGGACAATGCCCTGGAATCACAGAGGGAAAGTGGCAATGAGAAGAAGGGCGGGTGAGGCCAGCTGTTCCCCTTTGTGGGGGAGGCAGGGACAGGCAGGGTTATTAAAAGCCCCATGACATACTTTGGCTTTGGCGGTGAGGTTATGTCTCAGCCTGTGGGATAACTCCCTCGTTGCAGATTGGGGAGACATCAGTGCCAGCCTCGTCGAGTTATTCATGTCCACAGGGCCTAATCCTGCTGCATATGTTCTCTTTGATAAGGGTCTGCCTTATGTCTCCACGCTTGGCTTTTGAGTTCCAGACAGGGCAAAAAGAATGATGCCTCTGAATCGAGGCATATTGTGCAGTGGGCAAAACCTTAGTCTTCACCCTCCCATCTCCCTTGCAATACATTTCTCCAGGCAACGTGACATCAGCATTGTCCTGCTGCCCGCTGGATTCTGAGTGTCCCTCTCGATCCAACTCGTTAGTGGTGTTATAGGTCTCTGACTGCTCACCTAATGTTTTTGTGTCATTTCTTATAGCTTTGTATAATTATTTCTTTCCATATCCCTGTGAGGAGTGCAATCCCTGTCAGCCATTTCACTTTAAGGGATTAATGACTGGTTTTGACTTAAGGACTCACACTCTTCCAGAGGCATTTGTATTTTCATGAAGTTTCAACATTAAAGAAGAATACTGGTAGATAGAACTCCTAGTTCTATGGTAGATGAAATGACAAAATGATTTGGATGAGGTTGTTGGTGTTCCCATAAGCCAACCCCTGGGCGCAAACTCTTGATGCCCATTTGAGTCCAGCCATGACACCCGTCACACAGGCTGGCGTGCAGGTACTCACCAAGAAGGGGCAGCATGCCTCAGTGATTACTAACTCCTTGAATAGGGATAAAGACAGACTCCTAAAATGGCCCCAGCTCTTCCACTGAGACCAAAGATCAAGAAGAGACCAATAAAAAGAAAGAAAGATGTAGGACATTTAAGAAGTGAATCCCACCTGTGGGAACAGCCCATTGGGAAGAATAGGAAGCAGGGTTTGCCCAGAACATGAGCATCCCATGCAGTCCAGATCTGTGAATCATCTTTCTCAGAGATTCTCCAACCTGGTTTGGAGCTGAGACACACCCATGATACTGCCATATTCTCAAGACACACCTGCCCCTCTTGATCAACACACACAGTCAGCTACCCATCAGGCCCATTGCCTCCCTTTACTCTAGTGAAGACCCACTAAAGACAGGCACAGGACCTGGATGAACTTGATGCTCCAGAAAGCATTGCATGATAATAATTTTAATGACTGTCACTTATTTTTTTTCAATACTTGTCACTTATTAAGTGCTTACTCTACCTAAATGCTATGCACAAGACTTTGTATATAGGTGATGTATTTAATCCTTGCAACCACACATTCAGTTTTGCATGGTTATCAGTTTTACTTTATAGATGAGGAAACTGAGACTTGGGCTAAACAGCTTGCCCAAGGGGAAACAGCTAATAAAAGACATAGTGAGGCTACAAGCCAATACTTTGACACCCAAGAAGACTTGCTTTCCCCAGAAGCTACTTCCGCTTCTCCATCTCAGGTGAGTTGGGACACCACCAATGCTCCCAAATACATGATGTCTACGTGGCCATCATGATCTGCAAGCAGATTCCATATGGGTTCCAAATTCAGATGAGCAATGAACAATTTTGCTAAGATTTACTATAAAGTGTAGCTTTAGTATAAAATTCCAGAAAGCTGCATCTCTGGAGGCAAATGAATATTTAGTTCTCCCTCAGCTAAAAATTTAATTTGTAAAAGATACATGAAGACCATCACACAGATGAGATGAGAGTAACTGGATACTGACTAAAGGACTCAAAAGGGCCTGATACTTTCACGTGACAATAGTCAACTCTTTTCGTACCAGACTTGGCATCTTCATGAAGGTGTCTCAATAGAAAATGGAAGAAACAGTTGCCCTTCCTTCCTATTTTAATGTAGATCTCTATTTGCTTCTAACTTCTTAGTGTACATGTTTTCTACTCAAGGTTTGGCTGTGGGCACTATAATGAATTGCCTAGCAATAGCAGGACTGCAATGACTTCTGCCTTTATTACAAGAAAAGCAATGTCAGGGGTTTATCTCACCCTCTCTCATGTGTTACTACTGAGTGCACCACATGGCAAAGCCTTGAGATGAAGAACTAAGAATTAAAGAAGTAGCAGCTAATGAAAGGATAGAACCAGAGACATATCCAGGTTCTACCTGGTCCATTTATCAAATGCTCATATATCTTAATTGCTTGAAATTCAACTTAGTGCATTGAATCTTCAGTGAGTGTTAAAAGACACTGGATGCAGCCTTTCTCCTCAAAGGACTTATCATTCTGTTGGGAGGATAATATTTTCAAATAAAATCATATAGTCATTGGTAATACTAGGTAATTGACATTATACAAGGTACATTCAAGAATGATAACTATATTAGGAGTTTGGAGAGTTCTGTGATGGGGGTGGAGAGCAGAGTCAGAGCAGGATGAAAGATGAAGGATGACTGGGGCTCAACAGAGAAGCAAAGCAGAGTCCAGGCAAAAGCTGTTTTCAGTCAAGTTCATTTTCTCATGCCAACCATGATATTTCCCATCTTTCAGACTACACTGCAGCCTCTCCTCCATCGTCTTTCCCACTTCTCTTCTCTTTCTCTTGTTATCCTTTCATCATGTGAGTTACTGAAATAGTCTCCATGCTTCCATACTTCAGTTCAAGTCCAATCTTGTTCTTAAAGCCTTCCCAACAATTCTAGGTTGTGCTGAATTTTCCACTTATTTTTACAAAGGGTAGATTCATACCACACCTTACAAAAATTAATTATATGTTGCCTTATATTGTTTGTTAATGATTTCATTCTATGTCCCTAATGATACTTTAAGCTTCTTATGGGCAGGGTTGTGTATGGCATTTCTTGTGTATCCAGCATATTGCTAGATAACCAGTGTGCTCAGCAACGTTGCTTGGATGTCTCACTGTTCAGGGTCACTGACTATCTTGGTTTATGTGAGTTTCACAGGGACAGAATTATTATAGCCATTACAGATTCTTCAGATATGCAATGAGCTAAGGAATAGACTTTGTGCCTTTCCAAAATTCATTCTGTTTAAAGCAACTGCCTACTCTTCATAAGACACAGCTTGTTCTTGGAACTAGCCTTGTCAAATGTCTGCTTAAAAACTGTGGATTCCCTTTCCTGTTCTTGATGGCCTGGGATACTGTAAAATCTCAGATTCCTTCAATGACAAATGCATAGTTTCAAAGAAGTGGTTGACTCTGTCTTGGCCTTACTTTCCAAATTTGTTAATATCATAAGTATAATTACATTATATTTGGATTAGTGTTGCCAGGACCATTTTAGGCTAAAGAAAATGCAACACTCTATGATAAGCAAAAAATAAATTATATAAAAAACAAGCTAAAGGACTAATTTTAAGAATAGGGGCATATTCCATGGAAATCAAGAAGAGAAATGTGGCCAAAGCAATAAGTAGAATGATTTCATTCTATGTCCTATTATCTATATAAGTAGATAATTTAAATTTCTACTTAAATTTAAATTAACTATATAAGTAGATAATTTAAAATTCATCTACTATAGCTCCCACTTTTTCTTTACCTCCTTTCCCATTAAGTTTCTTCTCTTCTCTCTCTCAGCCCCTTATGCTCTCTTTATTGAAGTTCTCTAGCTTGGCCAAAACAATTATTATATGACTTCTGGCTCTTGACATGACCAGGAAGGGATGAAAGTCTGGCAATGAATGAGTAGTGTCTCTCCATGTGTCTGCCTCTTGGCAGCTCTGGACTTAGATCTGATTTGTCAACTGAGAGCTTTCAGGAAAGAACTGGCATCTCTATTCCTCCTTGTTCCATTCATTGTCATCACAGCATCATTAAACCCTCTTAACCAAATACTCGTCATTCATCTGCAGTGCAGGAAATGTGCAGGCTGAGCAGGGCTAGGCTGAAATCGTGGGTCATAAGGAGGAAATATAAAATCTGTTGCTTTAGGGCAAAAGCTGTAAAGTGCAAGTAAATGGATTGAAGATTCTGCTAACAGATCTCATGAAACAAAAGCTTATTTATTTCTAGATTGTAAAAAGCTATGTTACCCATGAATATAGCTGACACAAAAACAGATAAAAATTTATAATAATGTTAATAAGTTTATACTAAGATAATGAAAATGTACCATCTGGAAGAAAGGTGAAGCCCCCTCTCTTTTGCTAACTTTTCCGTATTGTTGTTTAGTGTTTACAGGAACTGATGATCTAGAATAAACATGATGGAAGAGAACCTGGAATATGCACAAGTTGGTACTAGTGGAGAGATCTGGCCTGGAGAAGAGAAGCTGTTGGGGTGCTAGATCTTGGTCTTCGGTTTTCTGTAATGTGGATGGTTTGTTGGAAGTACATAAAGGTTTCAGTTAAGAATTGCAATCTGATAAACTTCAGCTTAATGTGTTGAAAACATTATGGGACTGGTCAACTTACATGGAGACTGATTAGACAAAACTATGGGGCTAGGGCAAACATTCAAGTCATTTCCACTTTTTGGTTATTGTGAATGCCAAGTAGTAGCCACCGATTTATGATAAGACCAACAATGTGTGAGGGTCCCAGTTTCTCCATGTCCTCACCAGTGCTGGCATATTATTTTTTGCCCTCTTGATTGCAGCCACTCTGGTGAATGAGAAATACATCTTGTGACTTTGATTTAAATTTTCCTACTGGCTGATGATGTTGAGCATATTCCTATGTGGGCTGTTTGTATATCTTCTTACAAGAGATGTCTAATCAAGTTCTTTGTCCATTTTTTCACTGGGTTATTTATCCTTTTTTTCCCTCACTGCTGATGGGAGTGCAAACTGGTTCAGCCACTATGGAAGGCTGTAGAGAGAACCCTCAAACTACTAAAGGCGGAACTACCATTCAACCCAGCCATTCTGCTACTCAGAATCTACCCAAAGGGCACAAAATCGCTAATTAAACAGGATACCTGTGTGCGCATGTTTATTGAGGCGCTGTTTACAATTGCCGAGATATGGAAACAACCCAATTGCCCCAAAACAGATGAATGGCTGAAAATATTTACACAATGGAATATTATGCACCAATGGTATATTTACACAATGGAATATTATGCACCAATCAAAGAAGACAACCTTATGTCATTTGCAGCAACATGGATGGAGCTAGAAGGAATCATCTTAGCGGAAATAAGCCAGAAAGAAAAAGAAATATGGGATGGTCTCCCTTATATGAGGGATTTAGGAAGAACAAAAAAAACAAGCAAATGGACAAGAAAAATATAAAACTGCCAAGAATAAAGAACTGAAACATAGGGCGAGAGGGGGGAGGAGAAAAAAAAACAGGGGTGGGGAGGGCACAAAAGACTGAGATGATACACAGGTGATAAGGTTACCGGAGAGCCTCGGGGTAGACAATGATGTAATGTATATCCATATATATATATACATATATATATATGGATATACAGACATATATGTGATATATAGGTGAAATCAGTAAAAATGATTTTAAAAAATCACCTCTATGTCCTTCAGGGATGGGTCTAATGGCTAATACCATCCTCATACCCAAACACTTGTAGACCATGAACAAGATGATCTCTGGGTAAACTGTATTATTGCCTGGGGGCTGTGGAATATCCTTTAGGGGACTTCTTTTTTTTTTTTTTTGAGACTAGATCTCACTATTTTTGCTCGTGGAACCGCAAACTCTCGTTGCCCGGGGTACCACAGACTCAAGCAATCCCCAGCCTCAGCTTCCCAGGTAGCTGGGATTACAGGCACATGCCACCATGCCCAGCTATTTTTTTGCAACTAGGTCTCACTATGGGCCCCAGGCAGGACTCGAACCGCGATCCCTAGCCCCGGCCGCTTCATAGGCTGAAACTTACAGGCATGAGCCACCTTAGGGGATTTCTTAAATTGCCTTCCAACCCAAGGAGATTATGAGGTTATAGTTGTGTTACTAAAGAAAAAAGTAAGTATTTTTGGGAGGAGGCAGAGTAAATTCATAAAGAAAGGAAGGCCAGAAGAACAGTGTGCCTTGGCTGTTGTAGGCCCACGAGGGCCCTTGACTCAGCCCAGTATTTATGTTAGCATTTTATGTTCCAGAATCATCCTTCAGGATGGAGACTTGAGATGGAGTCAATCTTCCCTTCTAGATTCATTTCTAGCAATGTGTTGCTGAGCAAGACATTGCCCCTACTCTTTATAGCTCTCATCTTGGTTTTTTGGTTTGTTTTGCTTTTATTTATAAAATCAACTCTAGTGCAAAGGTTTTATAAGCAAGGATAAGGCAGTCTTCTCTTTTCTGGTTCCTAAAGCAAGATATGTTCCTAAAGCAAGATATGAAAGGAACTTGAACATTCTTAGCATTTCTCTAAATAAAGAAATCCTCATGACATGACCAATCATCAGTGAACACAGAAGAGAACCTCTCCTGTACAAGTTCTAGACTCGGGTTGCTTCAAATGTACTACATCAGGTCAGCAGGAAAGCCTTGTCTGTGTCCCCAGGTGACTTTCCACACTAAATGAGTTGCATACTTCAAAGTTTTCAATGTGTAAGCACATTCTGCTTCCTATTATATACTGACCAATATGGAGCAATGGATGCCAGGATAGGGATAAGGGAAATACTGGGGGAACAAGAAAAATCACTTGGCAACAGTAAAACTGACTTGATAGTCATCTCCCTAGTCAGTGTCCCAGGTACAAGTAGGGACAAAGGTGAGTTTTGCTCAGATCTCACATTCCTCCAAAACCCAAACCTTATTCCAGTAGACATTTGCTGGATATATGTGTCTAAAGTGGGCTTACTCTGGAGCATCTTTCCTTGTGGTTTTGCTTAGCACTGGAGAAGGGGTTAGAATCTAAGGTTGAGGCATGTTCACCCCAGGCAGCTATGCTGAAGGACAACTTTGGAGGTGAAGAGGAGAAGAAGGATACTTGGAGTCATGAGTCAAGTTGTGCACTGAAGTCAAAACACTGTGTGCAACTGTTCAAGCTGGGCAGAGTGGACTCCATTCAGCTCCTAGATGGTGTCAGAAGTCAGAAGAATATAAAGTCAGATCCTCAGTGTGTATGTACTCATGCCCAGAGAATAATGGATTTGGAAATCAATGCAGAAAGTTACAAACTATCAATGGCATGTTAGGGATGATCAGCCAAAGTAATACCTCCTATTAAAGAATTATATACTCTGATCCTAAAATAAACCACTTAAGGAATTTTGTGCTTGAGTGCTCCCAGTCAGGACTGGTGTAATGCAAGCGTCCTGCACTACAATTATAATACAAGCATCCCAAATTTAGGTAGGTTCTTTATTGGCTCTAGCATTTACACAGTCACACCAGGCAGGCCAGGGCCAGGGCTGGGGGGTGGGGGAGGGCTGAGAGGCAGACAAGCCCCTTCAAGCCCCAATGATCTTCAAGCTCTTTCTTTGGCCTCTACCTCTCTCTATGTTCACCTTGTGCTTATCTCTCCTCTCCTGTGCTCTCTTCACCCTTAGGTGATGCCAACCTTTACCTTTACTCCCAGGTCCATGTGAGCCCACTCACACATGTGCATACCCTCTGGGCCAAGCATGTACAATCAAGGGGAGGGTGTAGTTCCGCAGGTGCTGGTCATAGAGGCTAATGGAGGAAAAAGCCTGACCAACTCATTTATAACTGGTAAACCTATTTTTTCCAGCACTGTTAGAGGGGGAGCAAGAGATTGAAGGAAGGTTCTCATTGATCAGGGCATTAAAATGACAATGTGGGTAGTAGTAGAAACTCATACTCTTGCCAGAGGCTAGCTGGGTGCCCTTCTTTTTCTATTCTCTGATCTTTAAAAGAAGGGGGTAAAATTGAATTGTTCCAAAGCTTCCTTCCAGCAGTGCCATTTGGGGACTGATTTTGTGAAATATATAAAATAGAATTTCTTCATTTTTCCCCTTCATGGCTGTGTGTACAAAAGAAGGGGAAAGTAAATGGCATGGGAAGAATTAAAATTAAACCAAAGGAAGAACTTTCCAATCTTTGGGGTCATGGATGACTAAGGCAGGGGTCTGAGAAGAGCTCTAGAGTATCTGAAGCATGTGACAAACATGCCTCTTCTGGAGGGGGGGGGGGTCTTAACAAACTTTTACCTAGTTCTGGGTCTGCCGACCAGGACCTGCTGTGTCTTGCCCCACCATCAGAACCAACCCACCCGGGGCTCCAGAGCCCTGTGAACCTGTTAAGCTGATGACTTCCTTGAAGGGGTCCAGCCTTTGGATTTGAATCCACTGGGCCAATTACCAGTATGAATAAACCTGCTTCTTGATAGTCTTGGTGCCATCATTTCCTCTGCCTATAACATCTCTTTCTCTAATATTTTAAAGAATAGAAGCAACCTAAGGTGGCACATTTGAGGGGTCAGATGAGATTGACAGAGTCACATACAGATTCACCTTTAGTCACACTCTTTCCTCCCTTTTCAAGTCTCTACTTGGCTTTTTCTCTCCCCTCAAATCAATACTTGTTAACGTTTCAGTACCTTCCTTTGCTTGTGCACTTTTTTATTGACTCTCCTTCCACATTCATTCATTCATATCTAATTCCTGACTTCCAGCTCTGCATCATGTGACTTATGAGCTACTTTCACAAACACTTTTCCTTAAAGCCCAGTCTGGTTGTGAACATACCTGGAATCTAGGTCCCAGGCCATTCCCACTGCTGTGGCTTTGCTCATTTCTGTACACATTCTGAATGTCATCTTGTCAATCCTCTCCTCTCCTTAAGGTTTGATGGAATTCGTGCCTTTTCCTTGATCACCTTCCTGACCCATCTAGAATTTTCTGAACTTCCTGACCCTCTCTCCCAGACATAGTTCTTCACAGTTGAGTGCACTTAACAAAACTTTGCCTCTTATCTCCTTTGCCAAGTTGATAGCTATTGCTGGGCACACAGCAGCCCTCAGTGGAAACCTGCTATAGCTGAATCACTCTGCTGTGGTAAATCTGAGGTCTCATTGAGCTGTATATGGGCTATCAGAGCAGTTGCCTGTCTACATAAAATGTCAAGGCTTTTTTGTATGTTGTATATATTAATAGGTTATATATGTTTATATATATGTTATATCTGGGTTATTAATGATTTTTGTGTGTGTGATTCTACCAAGAAAGGCTATTTACCAAACTCCTGGTTGCCTGACAGTAAAATCCTGTTAGGCTGGAAATTTTTTGCATTTGGGGTCAGATGTTTGTTGTAAGGAGATTAAAAAATCACTCAGGTCATACAAATTTATTGCAACTGCTTGTTTCAAAGAGGAAGTTGTGATCTAAAGAAAATCTGTATTATGCTATGGAGGAATGAAATCTTCCATAACTCAAGCAGGCAGTGTTGATAGTGTAGAATCAAAGAGCACTGGGCTGGGTGAGCGTCAGTGGGTCTGTACTCAAGTTAGCGCTACTGCAGTTTTATGCACCTGGTCAGTGATCTAGGGAAAAAGCCTGAGCAGCTCTGAGATCCTCAGTCTCTTCACTTGAAAATAAGAGGTTTGTGTGAAACAGTGATTGATGATCTATAAGCTCTGACTTGATACAAATCTATAAAAAAATCTAAGAACCCTATTTTCCATCCTTAGACAATGACTATAGGAAAAGAGACAATCATGTCATCAAGATTAACATAAATTTCATCTCAGGTCCTATCTATCTCTCTATCTGACTAGACAGCCAACCAAATATTTATTGAATACTTACTATGCCAAACTCCACTCTGAGCACTAGGGGTTGTAATGAGTCTTTATCATGAAACTTAGATTCTGGTTATAAGAGGCAGATAATGTGCAAAAAAGCAATACATATGTAATACACTTAGATAAAGCAATTCTCTATCTAACATGTACTGTACAACAGACCTGCCAGCGGGTGCACAAGCCACATAGCACACAGCCAGGAGATACTCTCCCCTAGACTCCAGCCGTCCTGGAAGAAGACAGTGCCAGGAAAGAAGTTAACAGGTGGGGAGACAGTGACAGAAGGTGCCATTTGTGATGTGACTTTGAGAGAAATCTCTACTGAAGTGTTAGTAGGATAGGGTCATAAATGAAGCAGAAAACAAATATGCACATTATCCAGAGAAGAATGCTGCAGTGATGGGAAGACTGTCTTTGGGTGCTGAGGTGGGATGGGTACAGCAGCTCTGAGAAAAAGCTCTGGGTGCTGTTTCCTAGACAGCCCACACCATCAACTGGCTAGTAAAATAGGTAAGTTAGATCTCTAGTGCCAGATGTGAGTGGTCAAGTCCACTACTCAACATTTTCCCTTGCCTTCCCTCTCTCAAGACCACTAAACTTTCATCTAAGTTTCTTTCATCCATCCACCCATTCGTTTAACACATATTTACTCAACAATTTAGAGTCCCAGATACCATGGAGGTTTCTCTGCTTTTCCTTGCACCCAGAGTCAAATACTAATTCCATTTTTCTCATTTTTTCAATTCTCTTGTTAATAAGATCAGAGTATGGAGAATGTGCAAGAAAAAAGATAGAAAAAGTGTTGTGGAATGAGGTCCATCTTTATGATGTCCATTTATCACTGGGCCTCAGCTCTGACTAGGGGAGCACCTTTGGGTGAAGTGCTGCACCAGCTGTGCCATTGATTTTGCCCTAACAGAGAACTTTCACTAGGACCCATGTCTCCAGTCCATCTATGCAGTACAGTGTCTAAGGACAAGAATGGTAAGGGAGATTAAAATGGGGAAAGACACAACCAACAATAAACTCATGACTCCCTGGATACAAGATACCAGTCATCACAAAGACTCCGTGATGAGTGTGATAGACCCTTGCCCCAGATGAGAAGGTAAGCTTGCATGGAGATAGTGTCAGTGAAATCATAATTTGGTAGCTGCTATGTGCTGGCCGCAAGACATGCTGAAGGAATTGAAAAGAAGGAAATCACTGTGGTCTGAAGTGATTAGAAAAATATTCAGAAAACCTGCAGCTTAATATGGGCAGAATTTTCCCTAATCGAGTCAAGAAGATGAAAGGATGGGGATAAGACATGTGGATGAGAAAGCCCATGGCAAATTCAACCAGAGTTGGGGAATAAGAAGTCACACAGCAAGAAATGATTGGAGAATGAATTGGCACCAGAATTCCAATTTAAAACATTTGGTGTTTCAATTAGGCCTGGGGAAAGTCTAGGTTAGCTAGAGTTTCTCTTAGGCAAAGGTTGGAGATTACCTTTCTACTCTCTCATTTCCAGCCTCTTAAGATTCCATTCAAAGGCTTTTCTGTCAGCATTTCCTGTGGTAACAACATCAACACAAATAACCATTCAGTTCTCTGCAAAACAAGAGACCCTATTTGAAATTTCACAAAAGCAAGGATCCTATCTATCTGCATTGAATTTTCAAGCCTGATTCAGTGTTTGCTACATAGGAGATACTCAGTAAATTCTTAATCAATGGATTAAAAAATAGGAGAATTACACTATCTAGTTTAAGCTTCATAATAACTCTCTGGAGCAGAGAGACAAAAGAGTCTTAGTCCGATTCCATAGTTGAGAGAAATGAAGTAGGAGCAATCATATGTTTTGCCTGTCTTCTCTTACATTCTCCAAGTACTGTGTGACAACTTCGAATTGAAAATCACCCTGAAGTAGCATCAAAAAATGAAAACCAGTGACCTGGGAGCTCAGCTTTGTCATTGAACTTCTCTGAATCTTACTCTTTCGTGCCTGTAAAATAGACATCAAAGCCATTTCATTGATTCATAAACACACATGCAAATGTACTCAGGAAAAAACCTGTTTCTATTAACCACATTCTAAGGACCCTGATCTTGGAATTTGTCCTATGATCAACAGGGTGCCAAGTGTTGATATACAACATTTTTCTTCCTTGGAGTCTGAAACTCAGTAACCTCTATCCTGCCGGCTTGCTGGAACATGAAAGTGAAAATGCTTTGTAAACTGGGAAGCGCTGAACAAACAACCCCCAACTAAGAAAACAGAAGTTGCCACTGGCATCCCTCAATCCCTGGTCCTATACTTTCTAACAGCTCCACTCGGGAGAAGCCAGCCCCCAAGTAGATTCTGCTTAGAGTCCCTGAGCAGGCACTACAAGGGAAGGGATTAGGTGGCATTAACCTGCCAAGCAAATGCTGGCATCTCTGAGACACCTGGTACAAATCTTCGCTATTGATTAAAGGAATTAGTGGTCTGAGAATTTATGAATAGACAAAAAGAAGGAAATGCAATCCTTTTCCACAAGCCCAAACACAGACCAGGCATTCATTGATCTCTTTTTTCCCTGTTTGTGCATACCTGTGGTTCCACAAGGCTCAATTCCGAAAAGGAGCCCTTTTGACACAGGGACTCTACTTCCAGCAGATAACCCCTTCCCCCTCCCCATTTGTCCCAGACCACCACCTCTCTTCACTCCAAATCCTGTTTTGTTTTGTTTTTTTTCAGAATTGATAGTTGCTACCATTTATTTTCTTCAAATATATTTGTATTAAAAGAAAAATGGGAGTTGTAGATGAAGTTGAAGTCTCCTTTGTTCGCTCATTACATTCCACTCTTCTTCCATTCAAGTTACTGGAGTTTGGTGGGTAGCATGCCCATCTACTTGATACATTCACATAGACATAGCTATATAGTATTCTAAGACAAGATGATATTAAATTCTCTGCACTTAAATTATAAAATGATCATTGCAGATATTCTGCAACTTGCTTTTTACATACATTGTGATTCTGAACTCTTATATGTGTGCATATTATTTAATTCTATGTAATTGCTCTATAATGTCTTGTCCCAGAAATATATCACCTTTTTCTAATCCATTCCCTTATCAATGGATAGTTTTGGGATTTTTTTTTTTAACCTTGGCTATTATTTCCTTTCACTACATGGTGTCCTAGTGCCAATATATTTAAAATTCAAATTAGTCTCAAATTCTGCGTTTTTTTTAATCTTAGAATTTTAATTCAGTTCTTTTCCTCTTACCTCTTTTGACTGTCTGCTTAATGTTGTAATATTTCTGAGTTTTAGAACATCACATAGAGTGTTACTTTAAATCCCTGGAGGCAGTCCTTGATGGAAATGCAGAGCTGTCATGGAGTAAGAACGGATAGCTCTAACCAGCAGGCTTACCTTGTTCAAAGAGGTGAGTCAATTGTAAATCTAGGTTTTTAGGGAGTAACTATTTTACACAGAAGATGCTAGAAAAACTCTACATTATCCATAGCAATGGATTCCAAATCAAACTATTAAAAATATAGCACCATCAGCATGGTTTTTATGTGTCCTGACTTCTGTCACCAACTAAATCCAGACAGACTTTTCACACTGGCTTGGCAGAGCCAACCTGTCTCATACTATCCCTCTCTAGAAATTAACTAACTGATTCACTCCTTGTTTTTGAACTTGTCTTAGGTTTGTACACATACCAATACTTTTTCATGTGGCACCCTTCATCATATACTGTTCTTTTTCTTATCCTATCCTGACCTTCCTTCCTTCTCTTTCTAGTGAATTCTTACCCGTCTTTAAAAGTCGTCTCAGCTCCCACTGACATGAATCCCAGTAGAATACACCTCTCCACTCTGAATTTCTAAAGTACCTCATTCTTGTCTTATTTTATTTTTTATTTTAAATAATTTATTTATATATACATATATTTCACATCATTGTACTCTCTGTGGTCACCCACCACTCCACACCACCACCCCTCCCTGGCTGCTCCTGCTGCCCCCCCTCCCTAAGTTGTGTATTTTCATTTGATTGTACAAGTATTAGTGAAACCATTTGGTTTCTGTCTTTGCCTTTCTGATTTCAAACCCTGCTTTTTCCAAATAGTCATTGACCAGGGACTGGTAAGGGCACTGACTGAATGCTCTTACCTGCTGCAGACACTTTGCAACCCAGTTGCTTGCCTTATCTGGATTAGCCCTCCAGTGAGATACAAAGAAAATTGAAATGTCAGCATTTGTGGAGGGGATGGGTAAGAATTAAATGATGAGCAAAGAAGAGAACAGTGAGTTAAGTGCATGGAAACAAAATTTAAGGAGGAGAACACCCTCACTTAGAGCCTTCTAATGTTCTAATTTGTCACTCAATTCTGCTAAATCATGGACCATCATTGATATACCTGTGTTTTAATACCTACAAACATATATGCATCTTATAAGATAAACTAGTAATCAGTTTCATGTTAAATTATTAAACTCTTTGTAGCACTTAATTTGTAAATCTCAGACATACTTTTTCATGTGCTTTTCACAGCAATTTGAGAGACAATCATGACAAGGACAAACTTCTTCAATCATGGAACAAGTACAGCCTTTTAATAAATGGTGCTGGGAAAACTGGACCAAGACATGCAAAAAATGAACCAAGACACCTCCCTCACACCATGTACAAAAAACAACTTAAAATGGATAAAAGACTTGGATGTAAGATCTGTAATCATAAAATACATAGAGGAAGACTTGGGCAAAACCCTCCATGAATCACACTTCAGAAATCCATTTCTGTATACATCTACAGCTAGCAAAAAAAAAAAGCTGGGACTACATCAAATTGAAAAGCTTCTGTACAGCAAAACAAAAGGAAACCCAACTGAATGGGAAAAAATTTTTGCCTGCTACAAAAGTGATAAAGGTTTGATAATACAGATCCACAAGGAACTCACACAACTTAGAAAAAACAAAACAATAAGCCCAGTCAAAAAAAAAAATAGGGAGAAGAACTAAAAAGATACTTATCCAAAGAGAAAATACAAATGGCCAATAGGCACATGAAAAAAATGCTCAACATCACTAGCAATTAAGGAAATGTAAAACAAAACCACAATGAAATACTACCTTACAGCAGTAAGAATGGCCCACATCAAAAACAAACAAACAAACAAACAAACAAACAGGCAACAACAAGCGCTGGTGTGGATGTGGATGTGGAGAGAAAGGAACACTCTTAAACTGCTGGTAGGAATGTAAACTAGTCTAACCACTATGGAAAGCAGTGTGGAGGACCCTCAAACGAATGAAACTGGAACTAACATTTGACCCAGCAATTGCTCTTCTGGGAATCTACCCAAAGGAGATCTCAGTACTTATACAAAGGGACACTTGTGCTCAGATGTTTATTGCAGCACTATTTATAATTGCAAGGGCATGGAAACAACCCACCCAAATGTCTCAAAACAGATGAATGGATGAAAAAGATGTGGTATATATACACAATGGAATATTACTCATTAATTAAAAATAACAAACTTGATGGATTTGAGATCACATGTATGTAGCTAGAAAAAACCATATTAGCAGAAACAAGTCAGAAAAAAGAACAAACAGGTCAGGAGAAAAAGTCAAAACAAGTTAACAACCAAATTAAAGTACACAAGTGGGTGGAGGGGTGTGTGAGTGGAAGTGGTCAGGGAGGGGAGGTTTTGGGTGAACCCCGGGGAATACAAAGATGTGAAATAGATATACATATAAATTATTTTAAATTAAAAAAATAAAATTTTCTAATAGTGTTAAATAATAAATTTGAGTTAACAAAAGAAAGAATTGGTGCTTGCATTTATTTAGGTCAATTGAGATTATTCAATCTGAGGAACAGAAATTAAAAAAATAAGGGTGAAGGATGAGCACAAGCGAATAGGATGATGGTTCACAGGTGACATGGTGGTGGGAATAATTTGGGGTATACACAGTGTAAGAATATATATAACTAAAGAAAAAAATGAGACTAATGGTGTCTTGTTAAATGAAGAATATTGAAACTGAATATATATATATATATATATATATATATATATACTTTATTTTTTTAAAAATGAGACAGAAAAGCCCCAGGTTTTGTCCCTTCTGTAAACACATTTTGGGTTTCTAATCTGAACCCTGGATCCCCAAATTGTTTTTGCTGTTCCCAAATAAAAACATTTTGCCTTTAAAAAAAAGTAGAAGAAATGACTGTCAGAACCATGAATCTATACATAATAGGTTCACCAGGAGATGAAAGAATAAAAGGAACAAGAATATTTAAAGAAATAATGACCAACATTTTTACAAATTTTATAAAAGTATTAATCTAAATATCTAAGAAACTCAACAAATTTCAAGTAAGATAAATTTAAAAAGATCCATATGTAGCTTTATCATATTCATACTGTTGAAGAACGAAGACAGTGAATCTTGAAATAAGCAAGAAAAAGTAACACATGTACAAGTGCGTCCCAATAAGATTAGCAGCTGACTTCTCATCAGAAGCCATGGAAGACAGAAGGTAGTGGGATGGCATATCCAAAATGTTGAAACAAATGAAAGTAAATCAAGAGTTCTACGTCTAGCAGAATAAGCACTCAAAATGAAGGAACAAACAAGACAGATCTGAAACTGAGTGAATTCTTTGCTAGTGCATGTCTTACAAAAAAAACTAAAGGATCTCTTTCATCTGAAATAAAAAAATATTAGACCCGAGTCCATATGAAGAAATAAAGAGCACCAGGAAAAGCAAATTCATAGATAATCACAAAGTGGTGTGTTTAACTGGTTACTTTTTAAAAATATATATAATTCTTTTCTCTTTTCTGATTTAAAAGACAACTGCCTAAAATAATTGTTAATCTGTGTTGATGGACAAACATATAATAATGTCTGGCTACATTAACATCATAAAGGGGAGACAGAACTATACATAAGCAAAGTTTTTGTATACTATCAAAATCAATTTTGAATCAATATCATTCAGATTTTTATAAATTAAAGCAACTTATAATTCATAAAACAGCCACTAAGTGAATAACAAAAAAAAAATCTAAGAGAAATACGAAAATTAAAATAGTACACTAGAAAATATCTATTTAACACAAAAGAAGGCAGTAACAGAGAAATAGTTTTATTTTTTGTTTTATATATACAGCATATAAAATGCATATGGAAAATGACATAAAATCTATATTAGCAGTAATTACATTGAATGTAAATGGATTGAACACAATAATCAAAATAAATAAGCTGTCAAATGAGGTTTTTAAAAATGATCTATCTACATGCTGTCTGCAATGCACTTTGGATTCAAAACACAAATAGATTGAAAAACATACAAAAAATACATACCATATAATTAGTAACCGAAAGAAAACTGAGGTGGCTGCACTTACAGCAAAGTAATGGACTTTACAAGTTATTATTTGGGATAAAGAAATATATGTCTAGTAGTAAAAGGATCAATTTATCAGGAAGAAATAATAATTGAAAACACATACAGCTAATAACAGAACCTCAAGTACATGTAGCAACTATTTGTCAGAATTAAAGGGAGAAATAAAAAATTTAACAATAGTTGAAATTTTCAGTAACCTATTTTCAAAAGTGATTAGAATCACTGAGGAGGAGACTAACAAGGAAATATAGCACTTGGATAACAATTTATAAACAAATTCTATCTAAGGGACATCTTTAAAATAGTCCACCCAACAACAGTATAACATACATTAATTTTAAGTGCATGTGGAACATTCTACTTGATAAACTATGTGTTCAAACCTCAAAAGACATCATTAAAAAAATGAAAAGACTACCTAAGATTGATAGAAAATATTTGCTAATCATGTATCTACCAATGGACTTATATCCAGAATATATAAAAAGGTATTATCAATCAAACATAAAAGGACAATCAACATTTTTTAATGAGCATAAGCTTAGAATAGATATTCTCAGAGAGAGAGAGAGAGAGACCGAGACCAAGTCCAGTGGCTAGAAGTAAGATGCATAGATTTTTACCATTAGGGAGATGCACATTACAACCTTTTCACACCTCTGCGATGGATATAATAGTAACGGAATAACAACTATTGGTGAAAATATAGAATAATCAGAAAACTGATATGTTACTGAGAGGATTATAAAATGGCAAGAGGATTATAAATCAGTTTTGAAAATACTTAGTAGTTTCTCAAAAAGATAAACAGTAGAGCTAACAATGTGACCCAGATATTCCACTCCTAGATATACACCTAAGAGAAATGAAAGCATGCATTCACACAAAAGCTTGCATATAGATGTTCACAACAACATTATTCATAACAGATGAAATGCAAAAATGGAAACAACCAAATAAACACCCAACAACTGAGGAATAAAAAAGTGTAATATGTCCATGCAGTGGAACATTGTTCAGCAAAAAATAGGAAAGCAATTGATGCACAGGACACAGCAGAACATTGACAGTATTGTACTAAGTGAAAAAAACAAGATCCAAAGGAAAATTTCTTATATAATACCTTTTAAATGAAGTATTACAGGTTATCAGGATCTGAGGGCAAAAGTGTAAGGAGTATACTGTATAGGTCTTTTGGGGTTGGTAAAAATGGACTACAGACAGATAGTGGTGATTGTTGCACAACTGGGTGAACAAGCTGAAAACCACTTAATAATCATACAAATTCACTCTAAAAATATCTGAAGTGTTTAGCATCTCTTCATTCTATTTTCAAAGTATGGTATATCAATTAACTAGGGTTCTCTGGGTTGCAAGCAACAGAAACTCCAACACTGACTTGCTTTAGTAATGAAAGGGGACTGATGGTCTGGTATGACCAAGGAACACTGCTGAAAAATGATTTACCACAAGGACACAAATCACCTTGGGAGTTCTTGCTTTGTTTCTGCTGCGTTGGTTTCATTCTTAAGTCTTGGCTGCAACAGTGTCAAGTTATTGCAGGTTCAAGTCTAGAGGAGAAATTTTCAGCCTCTCAAATCCTAGCAAAGATCTTATTAATGGAGAATGAGCCATATGTCTATCTCAGAACCAATCACTTTGACCAAGAAAAAGTGTGATTGGTCAGTCCCTTCTCATGTTTCTTCCTTGTAGTAATGAGGGCCCTCACCAGATGTTTAGTGACTGAGAGGAAATTCCAGCATTGTTACCATATGGGAGATGGCAGGTTGAGTGGATGCTAAGAAGTCACACAACTAATAACTAATGCAGATTCTTAAATAATGTCATTTCATTCATTCATTTCACTCTGACCCTGATGAAGAGAAAACCTGTTTCTTGCTGGGCCACCGTGTAGAGTTTACAAATTTTTCCATTGTCCACATGGTTTTTCTCTGGGTATGAAGTTTTTCCCATACCCAAATATGTGCACTTCAAGTTAACTGAAGCACCTGTATTGTCCCAATATCAGTGAGCATGTGGATGTGTGGGGGCACCTGTGATGGAAAGCATGCTCTGTTCAGGGTAAGTTCCTGTCTTGAGTCCTGAGCTCCCAGAACAGATTTCAGCTACCTGCATCCCCGAACTAGAATATGTAGGTTGGAAGAACAGTGAGTGTATGAATGAATGAGTACCCACAAACCTTTAATATTAGAGGCATTTGTGGTCTATATTTAGAAGTTTTGTGATCTTTTGTGCTATAAGGATTTAACTCTTGTTTATATCAAATAGTCTGTAGTAAAATTGGTTTCATTATACATCATTTTGCCTAAAATTGCAGTTTTCAAGAACCTAACAAGGACTTTAAGCGAAGACTTCTTGTATTGTGAATGGTTGGGGAAAAAGGTCAAAACAGGAGCTCAGTCTAGGGACAGCTAGTAATTTTGGTATAATAAGTAATTGCATAGCTTTTCTCAATTTTAGTACATTATCTTTTTTATTCTAAATCCTGTTTGGCTTGGAGTCAATGTGCATATTTATTTATTATATATAGAATTAATTTTCCACCAGGACATTTTTTTAGTCCATCCTCTATGTAATGGTTGCCCTCAAAATGATATGTCCATATCCTAATACCCAGATCATGTCAGTTTGCCTTACATGAAAGAAGTGTCTCTGTAGATTTGATGAAGAGTTCTGAAATGCAATCAACCAGGAATAGTGAGGTGGTCAAAAGCCAATGGTTGGTGCCCTAAAAGGCAGGGAAGGAGGAGCCTTGGAGCAGAATGTCATGCACAGACAGAAGCAGAGATTAGAGTGACACATCACCTTGAAGGCCCACAGCCACCAGGTATAGGAGGCGGTGGGGACAAATACTCCCCTGGAGCTTCCAGTGGGAGTGCACTCACACTGACACCTTGGTCATTGACTTTTGCACCCCAGGGCTGGAAAAGCACACATTTCTGTTGTTTTAAGTCACCAAACGTATGGGTAGTTTGTTGTTAGTCCCAGAGAATGAATGTATTCTGATAGAGTAAGTGCTGAAAAGGTTGAATCGATTTCACAAACTTTGATTTTTAAACTTAATAGACCACAAGTGTTCTTAATCAGAAGTCGTATGGTTTTTCCACAGGAGTAGATAGATTAAAAAATCCCCTCTTTACTCTTTATATTCTTTTTCTCTCTGAAACAAAGCAAAGCAAAAATCAGAAGGGCAAATGAAAGACTGGGCCTGAAGGAGGGGGTTTCTCCAACTTGGATTAATGAGAAATTTAAGAAGGAAAATACACATTCAACGTTGAAGCAGTTTGTATGAAGAGAGAAGGAGATACAGTGCATGAAGGGTCAAAAAGAGATTTTATCAGACTTTTATGTTTAGAATGGGAGAGAATCAAACATGTTTAAGACTTAACAAAAGGGAAGGAACAGTTGGGGCAGGGGTTGTATTAAATGAGGGTGACTGATTCCAGGGGGTCTCTAAGGAGACTGGAGGAGAAGACAGAGGGGGTATTGACATAGAGGAATCACATGCATTTTGAGCGAAGAGAGAATTGGTGCCCTTAAAACCTAGAGAAAGCAGAATTGTAATTAGGATCAGGATTGGCATGACTATGGCTGCTGAAATTTTAGGTAACGGGTAAATATTAAGCTAAACTAAAAATAACAGTTCTGTAAATTCTTCTCTATAGATTTTTGAGATAGAATGGTTAAGTTAGATTGTACTCCCTTTGGGTGATTTACTTTTCTGACACCCCACTCTCCAAATTTGTATATCATAAATCACAGAAGTATCAAATTTTAGAGTTGGAAGAATCTTATATTTAGTTAAGGTTTAAAAAAAAAACATATTCTCTCTAAAAGCAAAGTTCCCCATTAAAAATAATCTCAACCAGAGCTGGTTCCAAGTGTAGATAAGACTCAGGACTATGAAGTCCCGGATGTGCAAAGCTCAAGTAAAGTGGAGATTACTCATGACAGATGAGGGGATCCAGACATTTTTGAGATTGAGAGATCACAGAGCATAATTTCCTTTTCGTAGAGTCTAAGGATACAAAACCAAAAGCCAGACTTCCCAGGTTTGAGTCTCAGTTCTGCCACTCCACGTTGTTGCACTTTTTTCTTCTTTTTTGTGTGGGGATAATAATAGTTCTGATCTCACTGACTTGTTTAGAGGATTAGCTGAGTTAATGTTTGCAAAGTCTTATTGCAGTGCTTGGCTTTGACAGGAACTATGTTTGTAAAAAATGGGGTGGTTTATTTTATAGCTGCTAAAGTCACCTTAAAGATTTATGCATAATTTTAATTAATTTGTATATTGTTATATGTGATCTTTTTCAAAGAAAACTGCCAGAAAAATAAACTACCTCAGAACAAAGTAAAGAACTCAGACTTGACTTCCAGCCCAGCACTGGAGGCTGACTACCATCACTATCCTCCTTCCCACCTCTGATGCCAGGCCACATCACCCCAGGCAACTAACCATTTCTCAGGACACTTAGCATCTGCAGAAGCCATCGCAGGATCAAAGAAATACGGTGTCACTGAGAAGCAGGATTCTGGGAGCCCTACGTCAGAACAAGGACAAGGCCAGAACAAAGCTGTGAGTGGTTCTAGGAGAGACCAGAGGGACTGTGTCCCAGGTCTCCTCTTATTGTGGGCCTTCACAGAAGCTAACTTCTGCTCTGGAGTCAATCCCATGGATTCCATTACAGAGAAAAGTCCTCCCATCTCGTGACAAGGCAACAAAGCCATATTATCTCAATCCATCATTGCTGGGGAGAAATCACGTTCAGTTCTTCTCAAAGAAGATCCTTCGAGAAGCACCGCAAGCGCATTTGTGGCCACATGCCAGTAAGTGGTCAAGCTGGGATTTCAACTCAAATTCCTCTGACTAGCTTAACAAGACATCTTTAAAGCAGCTGAGGAAACACATAACAGAAAGAATCTAAGATTGGTAATTAAGAAAGCTTCCTGGGATAGCTTAAAGAGCAGAAGGAGGACCCCTGCCTGGGGGAGAAGTTGAGTCCTGAACCTTATTTTGACCCTCTGAGTGACCACAGATATGTCACCCCCACATCCAGAGCACTTTTCTCAGATAATCTGAATTAGAAGGTAGGACACAATTTCCAGGATTATTGAAGTAATTGCTGTGATAGAATTGGAAAAAATAACTGACCAACCATGAACAGTTTTAATAATGAGCAGGAAAATATTAAGACTCAGAACAGGGATGTCTATTCCAATATGAACTGCCACCTGCTCCTCTGCCTCCCTGCCCATCTGCACACAAAGGCACCTGCAAGAGATTACCTAGAGGGCCAGGCTTACAGCCCTGGAGGTTCAGGCAGAATTGTTGCAATTACTTGCAAACCTGTTCTCCGAAGCAGGATAATGTTCATGATCCAGAATAAATCCTTCCCGTGACAATGAGTAATTTTTATGGTCTTTCTGTAGCCATCTAACTAATTGCACATCTCACATTTTACAATTTTCTCTCTCCCATCAGTACCAGAGTAGCAGTTAGCAATGACCTTGGCCTTTCTCGATCAGAACCTATTCAAAATTGTTAGTGGGGAATAATTATATATATATGTATATAAAAAATATATATATATAATTATTCCCATATATATATATATATATATATATATATACACACACTGGAGGGTCTTCCTACTTCTCCTGTTGCTTGTCTGTCCCAGGTGGTTGTTAGCTCAGCCAGTGACAGTGAGAAACTGCATATTCTCTGAGCAGCCAGACCCCACTGGAGGCAACTCCACCCCCACCATTATCCCAGTTTTCCTTTTTAAATTTAATTCGGCAGATTTATCTTTTATAAGGGTGCTAGGTTTGAGGGATGTAGAAATTCCCAGACATGGAGTAAAGGGGGAAGGCAGACACATCAACCAATAAATGCCAGTCTTGAGATGACAGTGTAACTCACTAGAATGTGGGGTTCAGTACATTCATGAAGAGGGACTGGCTCTCTCAATGACCCAGGGAGGTGATGTTTGAGTTGAGCTTCGAAACTTAGGTAGAAATTTTCCTTGGCAAAATGCAGGGTAGAGTACTAGGGGTTAGAGCAGCACATGTAATGGTCTATAACAGCCCTGCATGTTTAGGGAACTGCAAATGGCACAAATACTATAGTCAGCTTGCAAGGAGTTTGGGGTGGGGAGAGTGTGATGATGAAACAGCTGAGGGGAAGGACACTAGCAGGAGAACTTGAAGACCATGGTGGGGTGGGTGGGAGGGTCTGTTTAACCTGAAAGTTAAAGTTTCAGGAGTGCTTCAAAACTTTTTTTTTAACAAGGAAGCAACCTGGAATTCTGGAAGTTAACAGCTTGCAGTGTAGAACAGAAGAAAGTAAGAGGGAGGAGGTCATAGATAGAGACATAAAGTGAAAGAGGCTGTGTCATAGATAGAGACAGAAAGAAAAGAGAAACAAATCTCAGAAAGAGGCAAGCGCAAGAATCAGCAGAACTTTGTGACTGATTTATTTGGGTGGAGAAGAGAGGACATGGAAAAGCCTATCTTGATGCCCAGATAAATGCTGATACCATACTTCAAGATAAGGACTCCATGAGATCTGAAGAGGGATCTAAAGCACTTAAAGGTTGTGGAACAGAAGGAACTCTCATTCATTGCTTGTGCGAATGTCAAACGGTGCAGGCATTAGAAGAAAATTTGGCAGTTTCTTAAAAACTCAAGATATTCTCCACATAAATTCAACAGTCATGGTGCTTGGTCAATAGCTTGGTATTTACCTTAGTTAAGAACTTACAGTTCCATAAAATCTTACATGTGAATGTTTATACTGGCTTCATTCATAAATGTCAAAATATGTAAGCTACCCTGGTATTCTTTATTAGGTGGATAAAAACAGACTGAAGTACATCCAGGGAATGAAATATTATTCAATGATAAAAAGGAATGAGATATCAAGCCATGAAGAAATCTTCAATGCACTTATTGTTTAGTGAAGGGAATCAATGTGAAATAGTCATTTAATATATGATTCCAACGATATGATGTGCCGGAAAAAGCAAAACTCTGGTGATAGTGAAAAGATCAGTGGTTGCCAAAGGGAAGGTGGAGGGGAGTGGTGGATAGGTAGAGCACAGGGGATCTTTAAGGCAGTGAGATTACTCTGTAATACTATAATGGTGGACACAAGTTATTATGCATTTATCAAAACCCTCAGGATGCACAACACAAAAAGTTAATTTGAATGTAAATAACTGACTTGGATTACTAGCAATATATCTGTCATGGCTCTTCAGTGTAAAAAATATGCCACCATGATGCAACATGTTAATAATAAGGGCACCCCCCCCCAGAGAAGTGGAGGGATGTGAGCAGTCTTTCTACTTTCTGTTCAAGTTTCTGTAAACCCAATATTGCTAAGAATAAATAAAGTTACTCATTTTTGCAAAACTCAAAGAAAGTTATTCACTGTTCCCACTTCTACATGTGTTACACATGTACTTATATCTACCCTTTCTGAATAAATGAAGTCAGGGGGCCTAGATGGTCAAGATGTGATTTTCTAATCATTGGTGACTATCTGCATATAAAAAAACTATATTCAAAAAGTTAATGCATATTCCTGGGCCTATGAAGTTCCCTCAAAGAGGGGAGGGTCATAAAGAAAAGCATGGAGTGCAAAGAAGGTGCTTTGTACCAAAGCTCCTTTTTAAAGGAGAGAAATTTAAATCCCAGAAGAGAAAATGATTTGACTACCGTCACCATGTTATTAAAAATGCACCCATCCATTATATATTAAATCCTTTCATGTATAAACTTGGGGGGCGGGAGGTGGTTGGAAATAGATGGATGACAAGCAATGACTAATAACAAAGTTCTTCTAGACCAGTGGAGAAAAACATCAATAACCAGAGAGCCCCAAGGCAAGGCCAACATTACTGGGAGGGAGGCCAACAGAGAAAGCTCAACATGAGTCTGATCTTAGTCTCCAAGGTTCAAAAGGTGAATGAAGGTGATGAGAATGTCTCTTCCCAAGGTGGGGACAGAACTGGAACCCAGACCATTCTTCTTCTCTTGAACATGGAGTGTAAGAAACAATTCTGGGTAGCTGGTGGGAGAGTCATGATGATAAATGGGAAATGGGTGGGTTTCCTGTTTGTCACACCAATGCTGAAATGAGGTTTCCCTTGGAGTGGGGGGGAAAAAAAACCACCAAACATCCAGCTATTTGCTCTTTACAGGTTATCATGAAATGTATAACCACACAGCTTTAAGGTAGTTTTTATTTGTTGTTTTCACAACTTTCTTCCTCCTTCCAGAGTTCAGCATGAAGAGAAGAATCCTCCCCCATAAAATTCCCCAGTCTTTGCTACAGGGAAGCTGTTCACCTGCCTTCTCAGTCCTGACCGGCTGGACCCCTCCCCCTCCACACACACATAAACACACCTCCATCCCATTTGGAAGAGAAGGCAATTTTATCTACTTTTCCGGTTGGCTTTAAAAATATCTTGAAAATCAGATATTTTATATCAAATGACAGGCAACAACTAGGAATTTGAAACCCAGTAAAAATCCTTCTTTTGATGAAAAATCTCTTCCATATGTTTGAAAACAAGCTTTCATATTAATTGAATAAACTGAACACACACAAAGCAAAACCATTTTTTAAGATCTTCCCTTTACAGTTCTGGGTTCAAAGTTTTGGTTTCCAAATGTTTCTGAACAGGTTTTGACATTTTTCAGGCATTCTATGTGTTTCCCGCTCAAGTTGGCTCAACTTTAAGTACAAACAACCTAATTATATGATTCATGTCAAGTCCTTTTATATTTCAAATGTTTCCATAGCCCCATGTCATGGAAAACTACAGAGTCACCCAGGAAGGTGAATGACCTGTCACTATGATTTGGAGATTAAAGTAGAATCTCAGGTTAACTGAGCAGATGGCTGGACAGAGAGTCAGAAAAACTGAATTTTTCATCCAGCCCTGCCTTCTCCTGGGCTGATTTTGTGTCCCTAGAAGATACTGGATGGGATCATACTAAGTGAAAAAAATCAGGAGGACAAATACTGGATCATTTTGCTTAAATGTGGAATAGAGGGAAAAAAAATTGGACAGAACCAAGCCAACAACAATCTCTAGAAATATGACTGTGGAATTGAGGCTACCAGTGGGACAGGGGAGGTTGATGACCAAAGGGGAAAAGGAGGCTGATCCCAAGGGACTGGGGTGGGAGGCGTTGGTGGTTGGTGTGGGGTGGCATCGTTCATCTGAAGAGGTGGGGTCCTGTGTATGGATCACAAACAAGTGTTGTAAATCAATATTATTTCAATTTTTAAAAATTAAATATTTTTAAAAGAAAGGAAAGACAAAAATAAAACAGTCTGATTTAAGATCCCTATAAGCTTGCACTGCTCTGGATCATCTTGATTAACCTGCCTGAATAATGGGGAGCAAAAATTCTGTGTTCCATAGTCTGCAGTAAAAGATGAAAGATGTTGAAGTATTCAAGGGAAGAAAAAGTTTCATAAAGGGCTGCTGTGCCAAGAATCCAAAAAGTTATAGGAGGCTGGTCTGTTCTCCCTCTGACCCTCTCCACACCTAGTGGGGCAGAGAAATAAGTCAGAACTGCATGGCTGAAAATGAAGGTTGATTTTCATAAACAGCAAACAGCAGATATTTAAAAATATAAAGTCAGGAAAAATTCAGGAGCCCTTATACACTGAAGTGTGTGTGACTGATTATGAATACTTTACATCATCACCCAGCCTCCCAAACAGTCTTGTTTTGGCTGCTCCCCATCCCAGAGGCCACGCCAGCCACAATGGAACACCTGAGGTTGCAAGAACACGAGTCTTGACTCATGTGTGTCTTCTTCCTTGCTTGGAATGTTGTCGATAATAAATTCACGGATGGATGTGAGCTTAGATATTCTCACTCCCTCCCCCCAACCCCCCAAGAGCTTGTTGTTGAAAACCTATCACTGATTCAGAGATGCTGGCCCTGAGGGTCAGAGAAGGACAGGAGGCATGATGTTTTGGCAGCAAGAGAAGCAAGAACAGAGGGCAGGGGTAGGGAAGGCCTGGCCTGTGCAGGAAGCAGTGAGGATGTGGCCATGCTCCACAGAAGGGTGACTGGGAGGTGTGGGACACCAAGCAGGATAGGCCTGAAAGGGCTGAGTTCCGGAAGCCAAAGTCAGTGAGGCAGAGAAGCTGGATTTGATTTAACAGACAATAGGGAGAAGGGGAGTGATGGGGAGTAAGTGTTGATTTAGGAGGATTATTAGGGCCATGATGTTTAGGAGAAACAGTTCTAGTCCCTCTGGAAAGCAGCACTGGGGGAACTTAGGACCGAAGAGATGAGGTAAGGCAACCATCATAGCTCTTCTCTCTCCACTTTTTCTCTTCTTTCTCTCTGCCAAGTTCAGCCACATCCTTCTCCTTGTGCCCCTGTTCGGGAGCCCTCTTCTCTGGGGACTGCGATTAATTCTCTCTTGAAGGTATCTGGTTGTAGATCCCAAGGACATTTTATAAATTCTTCTTCATTATGAAAAGCTTAGTTCAAAAAGTTCTTTTTTTCCCAGATCAATTATGAAAGAATAAAATCTGACCTGAACCGTAAACCTGCATCTTTTCTTTCTCTGATCAAAAAATTCTAAGCATCGGAGAATTTCTCTCTGTGATGATGAGAGTCCACCTAAGGAAATAGTAAGTGGCTAAATCTGTATTATTAAATCTTCTTCAAGATCATCTGTATAGTTTTCTCCCTTGTTCACTCTGCATATGTGTTTGTCCCACCTTCACTTACTTATTCATCCTCCCACACATTCGGACCCTCAGGATTTAGCAGAATCTCAGTTGGCTATTTACAGTGTTGCCATTCCTATTAACTTGGGATACTAAGAAGGAGTAGTGATTAAACAAACAAACAAAAAAATCAAGTTTCTACCATTTACAATCTTTTCAAGGATGTTACTTGTTTTGAGTATCTAAATCATGGTCTTGTGTGGGAATCCTATTTGCTGGGCTAATTTAATGTTCCATTACTATCTATCATACCATGAGGTAAGAACACCGTCTGACTAATAGTTGCATGGCACCATATTGGATCATGTGTTAGTCTGATGGCCGTGAGGTTGATCATGAGGTTGGACTGGCAGTGGTGTGGTGTCAGTGAACATCCATGGTTCCTTTGATTTGATAGTCTATTATCTCAACATTGATCTGCCCTCTTCCCAGAAACTTGGTTGGGCAGCTGAAGAAATAATACTCTTAACCCCTAAAAAAGAAAAAAAATTTTTGAGATAAGTATTATCCTGATATCTTCTTCCTTTAAAAATATCATCTATTACAAAAAATTATATGCTCTAAGTTTTTCCTTCTTTCTACATTTTCTTGTCTTCCTAGAAGCTACCTGTGTAGGTCTTTGAACACATTCTTGCATGTGTACTTGTACCCACATGCATACTCACACATATATACTATCCTGCCTTCAAAATGCCAACCCTACAAACATGTCTACCCAAATTCCTCAGACACTTATAACCGCTATTTTTCAGTCCCATTCCTCTTCATTCCCTGTTGACAATCCAATGGGTTTGGCTCCCTAATTTTTCTCCTAACCAGAGACAAAAATAAAAAGTCATAAATGCCAGAAATTTCTAGGGGCTAAGTCAGCTCGTTCTCATGGATGAGTTTTATGCTGGGCTCTGTCTGGCTTTTAAAACTCAGTTGCATGGTTGGTCTGGAGACAGAATGAAGAGTAGCTCTGGTTTCTTCCATGTAAGTACCATGATCGCAATTTGAAAAGGACGGTTTCAAGTTCCTTAGTTGTGTGTATACATGTATGTGCATGTATCACATCTCTGCTAATTAGTAAACAGAACTATTAGAAAATAACATTAACATTTTTCATTTACTACATCCTTACTCTTTGCAAGTAAATATAATAGACACTGTACAAGTTTCAGTCCAAAGAACCAAACAATATATTACCATTAGGTCAATCTTATAGATGAAGAAATTAATCTCAGATAGGTCAGATACATGTCAGATACAGAATAGATAAATGTCCATGCAAATTCTGTATTCTGTCCTTCTGTGTCTGTGCTTTCATTCTGTAAATTTTTGCAATGACTTTTAAAAAAGAAGGAAGGAAGGAAGGAAGGAAGGAAAGAAGGGAGGGAGGG